>JADBJO010014222.1:37500-48577 GCA_016801955.1 Conus betulinus | reverse complement strand
AAAGGAATCTTCATCGCACGCAGTGTATACGGCTCACCACTGTCCCCGTTACTCAATACTTTTCTTTCATATTAAGGGGAAGTAATAGGAATGTTAGGTAACCAAGAAATTGCGAAAAAAAAAGTTGGTAAGAGGCATGAGGAAGTACGTATGTATAAATGTTTTCTGGGTGTCAAAAAGAATGATAGCAGAAAGAACACGATAATAATGTGTATAGCTGCTTTCTCCCTGTGTGTTTTTGCAAGTTTTGTCAAGTTTGCCATGACTTGTTAGTTTCCCATAACATCCTTTCACGATGATTCATTTCTGTATTGTTTGTGTAAAGTTTCAGGTGAACCATTGGACAAGAGAGCAAGTCTCTCTCTCTCTCTCTCTCTCTCTCTCTCATTTTACTGTCTGTTTTTATACATACTAATTCTTGTACGTTGTAGTACATTATCATATGTTCCCACAGGCCCACCCCTCCCCCCACCCCCACTGTCTTCTTCCCCTTCATTATTGTTATTTTCATTTTCATTTTTGTTTTGTTTGTTTATTATTATTATTTTTTTTTTCATTTCTCTTCTATTTTCATTTGATGTTCCATTATGATTGCATGACACCTTGTTTGCTTGTTTGCTTTCTTACATTATTTCATTTCACTGCATGTTGTAGTCCCTACTCAGGGCGAGGACTGGATGTAAAAAAGCACGTCAGTGCTTACCTATTATCCTCGTAAATAAAGAGTTTTGTCTTGTCTTGATTTGTCTTGTCCCTCTCTCCCTCTCTCCCCCTCCTCGCGCTCTCCCTCCCTCTCTCTCTCTCTCTCTCTCTCTGTGTGTCTCTGTCTCTGTCTGTCTGTATGTCTGTCTCTCTCTCTCCCCCTCTCTCTCCCCCCTCTCTATCTGTCTTTTTAACGGTTCTTAGGGTAGAGTGTTCATCAATGATTGTGAGGAACATGTAGCGTTACACAGTGGGCGCCCACAGCTGGGTAAGGTTGCCCCCTAACTCTGTACTGCTTACTGGTAATCTCGGCGTTCAATATAACATGTTCGTTTACTGTTTATTTTTCAGGACATCAGGAAGTTACAGAACGCCAGGGGGGGGAAGCTGAACACTGAGATGTTCCTGATACCCCACTGATCACATGGAGATGATCTTGATACCCCACTGATCACATGCACTGGCTGCTTCGCTATTACAGTTCTGATAAGCCCACCCCCCTCCCCGTCTCGCCACCCCCATCCACCAGTCGGCTGGGCTGACAACAACATGAATTTAATTGAATTGCTGCAATTTTTGTGTAACATATCTGCAACACATCTTTTATCAATGTAATTAAAGCAACAATCCTGATGGCATTTTCTGAGAGTTGTATTACAAGTCAGCGACAAAACTGTCAAAAAAAAAAGTAATAGTAAATATGACATGAGGCAGGGAACAGTAAACAGTAAACAACAAACAAGTTGCGCAAATCCTGCTCCCATGAAGAAACAAAGACACGTCCATAACTCCAAATGGATGCTACTTACGACACCGAATTACCTAGCAGACATGACAGCACAGAACACACAGAACAGACAAGGGAACATTCTACAGTCCACAGAACAGACAAGGAAACTGACAACATTAGTCTTTACTCAACGTAGCATGACTTTTTCACACTCAGGAGCTGCAAACAATACAAGTAAATGTCAATTTGAATTTCACCAACCTACCTCTATCTTCTTTTCTTCCAGTTTTTGTTAGCACAAGGAAAGGTTTCATTATAAATCTCATGTTGCAAATCCCGAGAGTCGGAAAGAGCCAATCATTTTGTCCTTGTACAAGAAAAGAGATAGTAATAATCTAGGTGATTAGAGGTATCATACTGTGTAATGTTAGCAGTAACATTTATAGTATATGAATGAATAATAGATTGCATTCAAGGGCTAAGGAGTACCATTTGCCCTGGAAATATCAGGCAGTTCAGAGCAAAGTATGTTTTTCACCTGTTGATCGTTTGTTTACATCCATGACCTGTATTCACAAACAGTTTAATGCGGACTATGAATTATATGTTGCCGTTACTGATTTACGAAATGTAAATATTTTCTTGACAGAAATTGTCATAACCCATGTTATTGAAAAATGGCAATCTTGTCATAACCCATGTTATTGAAAAATGAGGCAAAGCTTGCTATTGTATTAAAAGTATGCACAACTATGTCAAGGATTTATAAGACAGGACTGAAACTGACGAGTGATTTAATGTTCAGCAATAGTGGAAAGCAAAATATGTCTTTAAAGAATCATCAGTCAAAATTATTGGGAAAAAGGATGTGTTTCTTTTGTCACATACTTTGAAACTATCCATACCACTGTTTGCTGACAATGTCTTTTCACCTCAAACGGTTGTTTGCATTTAGAATAAGTTTAACAGTTTACATGAGGCGTCAGTATCTATTGGGTGTAAGGTAATATGGACGACAGTAACATTACGCTGTTCAGAAACGGTCCCTTAAACGCCAGGAAGATGCTTTTTCATTGAAGAATATGCCTGTTGTAATTGTTTACAAATATCTGAAATGTATATTTTCAGATAGTATGGTTTGTTGCCTCATGTAACTACCTTGCTAGTGAAACCAAACGTGCATTTTTTTTCGTATTGAGAAAATGTAAGACGGTGAACACATTAAGAAAAAGTAGTCTGTAAATCATTTAACGCCCATATGTAGTTCATAGTTTGGTAAAGCTGGGAAACATGGTGTTGGATCAATCAGCTACATACTGTGAAAATGTGCATCTGTTCCCTCTTCAAAAAAAAATCCTGGGAGCTGAAATGCGAAAACCGAAGTCTTGAGTTTCATCTTTTTCCTTAACGGGCACAACACAAAAGAACTCCTCACCAGGCTCCTCCAGTTCAGTGCGTTGCGTACCAAGGCCTGGGGTACCTGCAAACGTTTTGCAGTGTTGTCAGTCTATTGTTTGAAATATTTCTGTCTTCTCTCCGTCTTCCTCAGTTAACAGTCTCTGGAGGATGATTATCTCAAGGCCACTGCTCTGGTTAAATGGCAACCCCATCATCATTTTCTTTTCTTACCAGATATCAGCAGATCTTCATGTGGTCCTATGAGCTGTGTGATGGTTTGACGCACTTGTTTACCGGTGAGGTGACATGTACATCAAAGCCTGATGCCATAGCTTGAGTTCTTCTTTCCAGATCTGCTGATGGGATCCATATTTCGTATGCATTCAGGAAGTTGGAATACATCAGTGTAAGGAGCCTGATTTGTGTTTCATGACAATGTTATTGTTTTTCCACACAGGTTTTAGTCTGGACATTGGTGATGTGTGATGCTGTTGTGAGAATGTCTGGTTTGAATCCTTCGTTGTTGATGGTGGATCTCAGTCACGTGAACTGTTGACACTTTCTAGCTTCTGTTCATAGACAGGTGCATCAGTGTGGATCGTGGTGTTGTGGCTGGCCGACAATTTGGTCTTCTGGCCGCTGATGTCGATGCCGTGTGTTGTGGATGTTTCATCCAGTCCTTCAGAAAGATCGGAGAGGTCCTGTTCACTGCCAGCCTGACCAGCGATGTCATCTGCTCATCGACATTTCGTTAGGGTTCTCCTCTGATGCTGACTATGCAGACGTGATCTTCAGGTGCGTCAGTTATGATTGTTTCAAGAGTATGTTTTAAAATGTTGGATATTTAAGGCAGCCCTGAAGGATTCCAACTGACGTCTGAAACCATTCTCCAGTGGCACCTTGCTCTAGCTGCTTCAGAGTACAGTTGCCGGATGGTGTTGGAAATCTTTCGTTTGGTGTAACATACTTCTCTATAACCCATAGCACCTCCTGTTGCACCAGACTCTGTCAAACGCCTTTTTGCAGTCTGTCAGGGTGTAGTAGATCTCCCTCTGCAGCTGGAATTGCTTGTTGCGAAGGTTACGCGGGCTAAAGCTGTATTGAATGGTACTTCTGCTTTTGCGGAATTCGACTTTTTTTAAAAAGCGATTATGATGTCTGCTTGCAGGATAATGATTTGAAAATTAATGGAGTGGAACTGGCCAGGAGGGCTTGAAAATGAATGAATGAATGTTGACACGTTTGGAAGCATACAGATATCCGAAGAAATGCTATGCTGGCATGCGATTTTGATGTGAAAACAATTATGTAGCTGTGTAATGTTCTTATGTGCTTTCCTGATTTTGGTTTTAGATTTGTTGTATGAAATGAAGGTGTAGTAGAAGAAAAAGGCTTTTCAATCAATGGCTTGTATACTGTAGACGGCGGGGAACAAACGACAATTTTTAGTGTAGCAGCATGTCTAGTGTTTATTGATAATTTAATAATTACTTGTGTTAAAAGTAATTTGTTGATGGATGTGATTACTCATTCAAAATTTATTTACAATAACTGAATATTGTTTTGAGAGATCGGCTCAAGCCGTGTATTATTTTTGTCATTAAAACTACATATACGCTGTTACAGGGCTTTTACATATTTGTTGCTATGCCCTGTTTGTAAATCAAAAAAAAAAAAAAGAGAGAATTTTATTCTGTATGATAATGTCGAGTTAAATCTAAGAAAAGAACTGAATGTAGAAATACTCCACAGAAACCATAACGTTTTCTTTTTAATGGTTTTATGTCATTGCATGGTAATGTTTGTAATGAATTTATATGTGTACGTATACAAGGGAACATGCAATATCATAACACCATTTTTTTCTGTTGTTGTATGTTTAATGTAATGTGGCTTTATTGTTTTTGATGCACATCTCTTCATTGAGGGGAGCTGCCTTTCTACGAATAAACAACTGTGATTTTCATTACCATAGTCAGAGTGTCTAATTGTTCATCACACACACACACACACACACACACACACACACACACACACACACACACACACACACACACACACACACACACACACACACACACACACACACACACACACACACACACACACACACACACACACACACACACACACACACACACACACACACACACACACACACACACACACACACCATCCCTTCACTCCTCCTAGCCTACCCTTCTTCAACAGCAGAAAATCACAGAGGAACTGTGTGAGAAATTGATCTGTCGTCAAGGAAGTGGGTGTGGTGGCATCATCTTGCTGGCTGTCCCCAGCAACAACACCATTCAAGGAAATTCCTCCCTGAAGGCAGTGCGGAACACATCTTAACCCCCAAGACTGGAATCAGAACTGGACATTGGAATCACGTGGAACAGGAATCACGTGCAACTACAATTGCTCTTGCACGGTAAGAAGGGCCAAAACACTGCACAGTGTGCCATCGTTTCTGCCATTCACCACCACCATGATACACATCGACTTCTCTCATGAAACATCTTGTATGTCATAGAAATCAACCGGACATAAATAGCAAAGGAGCAATTAAAGAATCAGTTCTGGTTCACTCGGAATCACTGTAAACTGTGGAGTGAAAGGCAGAAAATGAGCAGACGCATAAAGTTGAAGATGACTTGCACTGCACTTTCATCCAGCATCTCTTCAAGGTCATCTCTATCCGCATGCTGATTGACAGCATAGATAAATACCCCCCCCCCCCCCCCAGCCCCCTCCCCCCCCCCCCTCAAACAAACAAAAAATCAGCAAAATGTGTGTGTGTGTGTGTGTGCGTGCGTGCGTGCGTGCGTGCGTGCGTGCGTGCGTGCGTGCGCGCGCGCGCGCGCGCGTGTGTGTGTGTGTGTGTGTGTGTGTGTGTGTGTGAATGTGTTTGTGTGGGTGTGTGAAATGTGTGTGTGTGTGTGTGTGTGTGTGTGTGTGTGTGTGGTGAGTGTTTTGTGCATATCTGTGTCTGTGTCTGTGTATGTGTGTATGTGTGTGTGTGCGCGTGCGCGCGTGTGTAAATGTATGTGTGTCAAAATTATAGCGATAGGTAAGATTTTTAAGCCCAATATGGTGGAATTATTATATCATTCTATGTACAGCAAATGGTACGTGAACATTTCTTTTGATTCTTCATATAAATGAACCTTTTACGAGTTTACCAAAGATGGAAAGATATATCATTGTTCATTGTGAAGCCACTGACTGATAAAACTCCGAACTGTCAGACAATTTACGGTTAGTCATTGATTAAACGACATCCCAGCATGGTGCGCCTCCTTGGTAAAAACTGACATGGTGAGAAAACCACCGCTGGGTGGACGTCAACATGAGACATCAGGTGTGGAGGACAGCAAAGCCCTGTTCGTCCTTATCATGTGTGATGTGCGTGTTCTACAGCTGTGTCTCACCCCAGAGATATGCTGTTGGAAAACACTTTTATGTCATGTGGGAGAATAAAGCTGAATGACCACTTACTCTGTGTGTGTGTGTGTGTGTGTGTGTGTGTGTGTGTGTGTGTGTGTGTGTGTGTGTGTGTTACTGTGTGCGTGAGTGAGTGAGTGAGTGAGTGAGTGAGTGTGTGTGTGTGCGTGTGTATGTGTGTGTGTGTGTGTGTGTGTGTGTGTGTGTGTGTGTGTGTGTGTGTGTGTGTGTGTGTGTGTGTTACTGTGTGTGAGTGAGTGAGTGAGTGTGTGTGTGTGTGTGTGTGTGTGTGTGTGTGTGTGTGTGTGTGTGTGTGTGTGTGTGTGTGTGTGTTAGTACTGTGTGCGTGGGTGAGTGAGTGAGTGAGTGAGTGAGTGAGTGAGTGTGTGTGTGTGTGTGTTGTTGTTGTCTTCAATTTAACAATACAATTTTCAGAAATCACTGGCAAGATAGGTCTTAACCTCTGACATTCAAAAATGATGTGTTTGCTAGAAATTTGTTCACCACATAAACATCTAACATTTTGCTATATTTTTTGATGAACGCATTAAGTTTTATCCCTGTAAGATAGTGAACTAATCTGTCTGTATTTGATTACGCCAGTATGATTTAAATATAATTTGTTATCCAAACCACGAGAATCAATATACATATTCTTGGAGAGTCGATCTTTTCTCTGGCTATAGCCTTTAACTCTGCTCCATATTGCTTGTTCCAGCAAATGATAACCCTCCTGAATGGATAAAGGAACATGAATTTCAGTGGATTCTGTGCCTTGCCTTGCGCCCTTTTTTGCCACTTTGTCAGCCCACTCATTTGAAGAAAATCCAAGATGTGAAGGAACCCAGCAGAAGGAAACGTTGGTCCCTTTTAACGTTAAGATATGAATTAATTGACTGATTTCTAACATAATTTTGGTCTTTTTCTTGAAATCTGATGATCTTAAAGCATAGAGTACCGACTGAGAATCTACACAAAATAAGATTTGAAAAAACTGTAATGGAAAATCAACTATGTAATTGAGAGCCATAAGAATAGCAATAAGTTCAGCAGTAAAGATGGATCGATTTTTGCCAATGTAGTATGACTTTTCCTTTTTTACGCTGGTATTACAAAAGCTGAACCTGCCCGGTGATCTTCTAGGAGTGAACCATCTGTATATATCTTTAAATGATTTGGATAAGTGTTCTGTATATGTAATTGGACTTCAGTTTTCATAATGTTTGGATTCTCATTTTTCTTCGTGTCAGTATGATTAATATCAAACTGCGCTTTGTTCATCTCCCAAGCAGGACAAGGGGAGACCGCTTGATCTGTGTCAATATTACTTGGATTTATATCAGACCTTTTAAGTAGATCTGATACGTAAGTGGCAATTGGTTTCAGTGATGATATCTGCTTAGCTCTTTTAGGAAAAGAATTTTCAGATGTAATTTTCAGTTCCTCAGATGCAAAGTTGTTACTTGTCGAACTTCTAAGAAACGTATTTAGCGCACGCAAGACTTCGGTATTCGTCCAAAGGCAATTCTCCAATTTCTTTGTAAGTTCCAAGCGTTGATGCGTGAAAAGGCACACCAAGAGCAAGCCTATAACCCTTGCAATCTATGCTTTGAAGTTTCTTAAGTAAATAATTAGGGGCGCTAAAAAATACCTCTTGTCCATAGGACAATTTTGATCTAATCAGCGACGTAGAGAGATGCTTCAAAACTTTGCAATCTTGTCCCCAGGGCTTGTTTGCTTATAATCTTTAATAGATTTAAACATTTCCTTGCCTTAGTAGCGATGTAGTTGATATGAGCGTTCCAGGATAACTTTGGTGTAAGATAGATACCTAGGAATTTCACAATATCTTTATACTGAATATTCGTATTTTCAATTTTAAAAACACGGCAGCTCTGATGGATTGCTGCCATTGTTAAAGAGAATCATATGTGTTTTCTCTGTAGATAAAGTCAGACCATTTTCGTCCATGTAAGTACATATATGATTGAGCTCTCTTTGATATATCTCTTCTTAATGTAGTTCAATTCCCTTTTTTAATGTTTTTCTTTTCATTGTAACATTCATCCAAATGCATAGATCATCAGCATATGTACTAATACAACATGCTTTGATAGGAGCAAGGGCAAATCGTACATTAAGATGTTAAATACATAGGAGCGATAACAGAACCTTGTGGCAATCCCATATGTAAAGATCTAGAATTGGAGTATGCATTCCCTACTCGAACACGTATGTTTCTTTTATTCAAAAAACATTTAATGTAGTGATATAAATGTCCCGAAATCCCGATTTGTTTCAGTTTATAAAGGAGCTTGGCATGCCAGACTTGGTCGTAGGCTTTCTTGATATCAAAAAAGGTCGCTAGAACATTTCTTCTTCTTGCAAATTGTTGTTTTACATTTGTTGTGAGCTTCACTAAATTGTCAATAGCAGACCTGCCATTTTGGAAGCCTGCTTGATTAACTGGAATAACTTTATTTTTTTGACAATACTGCGTCAATCTTCTCAAAACTATTCTCTCTAATAATTACAGGTATGTGAGGTTAATGCTATTGGTCTGTAACTATGCATATCTGTTGGAGGTTTGCCTTGCTTTAAAACTGGTACAATGATAGACTGTTTCCATTGTTCTGGCATTACGCCCTCAAAACCAACATTTTTGAAACAATTTCTGCAGTAATAAGATAAAATTTTCAGGCAGGTGTTTAAGCATATCATTGGAGACTTTATCTAGTCCCACAGAAGTTTTTCTTATTAGGAAGAGATAGTATTGCATCTTTCACTTCATCAAGAGTAACTGGAGCATTGATGAAATGACTATTATCATCAACTGGATCTAAATAATCGACTTTATTTTCTTCTTCTGTTCTGGAAGTTTGATCTTTAAAGGATAGACCTTCCAAACGCATAGATTCGGAAAACATATCGGCAAATGATTCTGTTTTTTCTGAATTAGATGGAAATTCTTTGTTCTTCAGCTTGACAGGACAAAATGGTAAGTTTAAACCCCTTTTCATTTCATGAAACTTTTTCCAAACTTTTTGTAAATCTTTATGATTCGAAATCTCATTAGAGCAGAAAGACGACCAATATTGCCTTTTAGCTTGAGCTATTACCATGTTACTGTAGTGATTCGCTCTGTTCTTGGCTATTAGATTCTCTGGTGTTTTGTCTTTTAATATATTTTATACAAACAACATTTTGTTATTAACGGCTGAGTCACAAGCAGGTGTCCACCAGATATTTCCTGAGTGTTTGTTTGACTTAACTGGGCGAAATTTTGGAATAGCTACATCTGCAGCACTAAGGATAGCATCAGTAAAATACGAATATAACTGATCAATGCTATCGATATTAATATCAACAGTGTTGTATGTAGCTAGTTTGTTTTTGAACGTTTCCCAGTTAGCTGATTTATAATTATATTTTGGGATTATGTCTTCTTGTAATTCACAAGAATCAGTTATTTTATCAAAAGTTACAATTATTGGGAGGTGGTCGCTTCCTAGAGTATCGTCAAAGGTAGACCAACTACATTCAGATGCTAATGCAGGAGATATCAAGGATAAATCTATTGCTGATGCTCTATGAGTTGGAATATCTGGAATTCTGGTTATGCTGCCATCATTAAGCAAGTATAAACATGAATCAACAATATTTTCTACAAATCGGTTACTAGTTACTGACATGCAATCCTTGTCCCAAAACGGCGAATGCGCGTTAAAGTCTCCTGCTATTAACCATTTTTCGTTGTCTGGTAGAGTGTGTAACCATTCTGTATTAAATTCATTTGGTCCTTTGGGAATATGTAGAGACTATGTTTATCATAAAATCTTCCCTTAATTTAATTCGAGCCGCACACGAATGTAAAGTTGGAATATTGTTTGGAGCAGGGGACGGGTATACTTTATAATCTGTTCCTTCTTTAATATATATAGCTGTATTGATTTTAGTAACAGCATCTACTTTTTCATGAACTGGTGGGTAATAATAACCTGATAATTTAGGCAGTTTGCTTCTTTTCACATTCAAAGATTGTAAAATAAGAGCTTGATAGGAGTTATTCGCAAGATGTTGAACTAAATAAGGCAAGTTTGTGGAAACAGACCTAACGTTCCACTGCATAAACTTCATGACTTGAAGATGTTTAGATGGCATCATGTAAAGGATGGGAAAACGCAATTAACGAACGTAAGTAAAAAACAATAATATAGTGAAAGGAAACCTTAATCACGCTCTAATGATACAAAGATTGTCAGAACAATGCTAAAACAATACACAACGTTAGCTTGTCAGAAAATATGACAAAAATAAAAACAGACGATAGTCCTATATAGGCATACAAGGGTAACTTAAAATATTTCACTCGTCTATAACTGATTAACAGAATCTACAATGTTCTGAATTACGATGTTGAACAGTCATTAATGGCAAAGTGAACGTGAATTACTCAGCAGTCCTAAGTTTGCAGGCGGAACAAAAATTGACGTCAGTAGAAAAGGTCCCAGTCGCTCAGCGCAAGGTAAGGATTGAACCAGTCACGATGTATAGATCTGGAGTAGGTATGGGGGTGGTAGAACCTGTAGAGCGTGATGATGGCTTCCTTGGCGTTTCCCAGAGGAGGTTGCGAAGATGTCGCCCGATGTTACTGGCGAGGATGCTGGTCCCTCTGGAGTTGGGGTGGATGGCGTCCCTCAGGTTGTACCGCTTGATGTTGTCATTCCGGACAAAGGAGATGTTGGGCACGTCGTGTAGCTCTGAGGTGACCATTGCGTTGTACAGCTGCCTCCTCACTTCTAG
>JADBJO010014222.1:25000-32500 GCA_016801955.1 Conus betulinus | reverse complement strand
ACACCATACAAAGCTCAACAACTGAATGAAGACAAGACGGGAACTATTCTGACTAAAGGTTTCTGACTGAATCAGTTTCCGAACTCGCCAATGATCAGCTTCATTATTTTTCCAATGTCGGCCAAACACCCGGTTGTAGCGTATCTATCTATCTATCTATCTATCTATCTATCTATCTATCTATCTATCTATCTATCTATCTATCTATCTATCTATCTATCTATCTATCTTTGAAATGCTGTTAATTTAATGAGGATGCCAGTCAGCAAAATGCGCCAGTCTTCTAAATCTTAGTTCCTGATGATAGAACATTTACCTCAAAAGTGACAGAAATGATGGTCAGCCATCTGACTGTCTTTCCACAGAATGATTGGAACGCTTGACTTGCTGGAGTTCGTTGAAATTCGATAGCAGAGAGTCATGGAATTGTGTATGTACCAAAGACAGAGAGCACGTCACTCCCTTGATGTTAGCACTGGCTTCATGTGTCTGCTCTGATCAGTGTAGGATGTGCATGCATTGCTGCAGTATATAGCTGCCATAGCACCAGGTGCCTTGTCTGATCTGGATCATGTATAAATCCCCTCACCAACTGTCCGACCTTCAAATGACTCAAGCAATTTCCATAGACAACTCCACAACTCTTCAGGTCTGTGTTTTCTCTTGGACTTTCCCAGAGAAATGAGTTTCTATATTTTCTGTTATTTGTGCTTCGGAGCTCACGACATTCAAAGCTGGGGTCAAAACTCACAAATCTTCACAATCCTTTTCCATTTTCATTCCTAGACACTAGTGAACCTGTTTTGTATTTTGACGTTCGCTGCTGCATTGTGCAAGACTGTGTGTTGCACACTCGTGTGTGTGTGTGTGTGTGTGTGTGTGTGTGTGTGTGTGTGTGTGTGTGTGTGTGTGTGTGTGTGTGTGTGTGTGAGAGAGAGAGAGAGAGAGAGAGAGAGAGAGAGAGAGAGTGAGTGTGTGTGTGTGTGTGTGTGTGCATGTGTGTGTGTGTGTGTGTGTGTTGTGTGTGTGTGTGCGTGTGTGTGGCGTGTGCGTGCGTGTGTGTGCGTGTGCGTGTGTGCGTGGTGTGTGTGTGTGTGTGTGTGTGTGTGTGTGTGTGTGTGTGTGTGTGTGTGTGTGTTGTGTGTGTGTGCACACGTGCCATGGTGCTCCCTTGCCCTCAATAAAGGTGTATGCTGTGTGTGCTGTGTGTGACGTCAGGCGGACTAAGACAGGAGGGAACAGCATGGCTCTGAACACTGTCCTGTGTCGACTGCTGGCACTGACCTGTGTGCTAAGCGGTGAGTGGTGGTGGTGGTGGTGTTTGGTGGTGGTGTGGTGTTGGGGGGGGGGGGGGGGGGGATGGGGGGGTGGGTGGTAGTAGTATCAAGTTAAGTCAGCATCTTATTTTGAGATGGTGTATTGATTAAGCAGTATCTGCTGTTTTCCATCAGGCTATCTGCAAAACAAAAGGAAATGAATGTGACCAAGCTAAAAAGGACATGCAAACACATCCGAATAAAGAAGATAAGGAATATTTACACCATGAGCAAACACAAGGAATTTATAAACATTCATCCTTTCAGTGCCATCATTCTTTATGTATGTGGTAGTACATTGTATACAGTTATGCAAATATTACACGAACATCTGCAAATCAAATACAGCATCATTTTGCACAACATGGCTGAAATATAAGGCAAGATAATAAGTAAACTGAAAATGTAACTGCATGAATGAAAAAAAAAAAATGAACGAATAATAAATAAGAGAATTAGAAGGAAAGTAAGATTTAAAGGAAGCATCAATGATATGCTTACACCGCATATTCGGTTTTGCTAGCAGGATGAGTTTTCATACTTTTCTTGAAGTGGAGCTTGCTCTTGATATTTCTGATGTGGTTGGTAAACTGTTCCACAAATCACCCCCAGAGTATAACAAAGTGGATTATATATAAATGCATAATGAGAGACAACTGCAGGCGGAAATCTAAACCAATTTAAACAAGATGCAAAGCATATAAACGTATTCCTAGCACAGTGCCAAGAGGAGAGACAATTTCCAGTTAGTGGAAGAAAAAACCTCGACAGTGCGGTGGTTTTTTCCCTCTTAATCGGTCTTGATTTAAAAAAATCATTTATAGCCACTAGCAACGGCTAATCTGGTAAAATAAAACACCGGGCATCATTCGTGACCCATAATGAACATACCGACAATTTTCAGAAAGATCTGCCCAGAAGTTTTGTCTGGAGCGAGTGGAACACATTTTGACCACAGACAGACAGACAGACAGACAGACACACACACACACACACACACACACACACACACACACACACACACACACACACACACACACACACACACACACACACACACACACACACGCAGAGACAGCATTTCTTGGTTGCCATGTGTAAAGTACTCCCTGTTCTATAAGAACTGGGAGTACAAAAAGTATTCATAAGAACAACGTATACAAGCTAATGACAAGACAAAACACGAAGCCTTTTGACCTCTTAGGTCTTCTTTAGCAAGATTAAAAACACTCAGGACACACGAAAAAGAACAAAGAATCGCTTATCTCGTCAAATTTGGCTTGTTTTGTTTTGTGATTCGTTTGTCCATACAGTTGGGCGGAATCAGTGTGCATTCTTTTAAAAATGTGTTTGGATTTATAGATTACTTTCAGGTCTTGGAAACGATATTACGAGTTTATGTCTGTGATCAGTAATATTGAAAGTGCCTCTAATCTTCCCAGACATAAACACGTCATATCGCTCCCCAGACCTAAATGTGTGTGTGTGTGTGTGTGTGTGTGTGTGTGTGTGTGTGTGTGTGTGTGTGTGTGTGTGTGTGTGTGTGTGTGTTAATCTGACAGTAGATGTGTGTGTGTGTGTGTGTGTGTGTGTGTGTGTGTGTGTGTGTGTGTGTGTGTGTGTTGTCAGTACAACACTATGTTAATCTGACAGTAAAATGGTTTGATCTGATTTGAGTCAGTCAGTGTGTGTGTGAAAACACTGTGTGTGTGTGTGTGTGTGTGTGTGTGTGTGTGTGTGTGTGTGTGTGTGTGTGTGTGTTGAAGTAGGTACAGAGATATGAACAAGTTCCAATCTCCCAATGCAGCCAAACATTATTTATTGGTCTGATTTGATTTTCATGTTTCTGGCTGCTTGCAACAAATACAATCTGTGAAGATAGTGTGTATATGACATACATACAGGATCACGCAATGCAAGTGACAATTTGACAATGAAGATAGTGATGGTAGTGACAATAGTATTGTGAGGTATCACTGAAAAAAGATAGTGATCACTGACAATGAAGATAGTGAGGTATCACTGACAATGAAGATAGTGTGGTATCACTGACAATGAAGATAGTGTGGTATCACTGACAATGAAGATGTGTGTGGTATCACTGACAATGAAGATAGTGTGGTATCACTGACAATGAAGATAGTGTGGTATCACTGACAATGAAGATAGTGTGGTATCACTGACAATGAAGATAGTGTGTGGTATCACTGACAATGAAGATAGTGTGGTATCACTGACAATGAAGATAGTGTGGTATCACTGACAATGAAGATAGTGTGGTATCACTGACAATGAAGATAGTGTGGTATCACTGACAATGAAGATAGTGTGGTATCACTGACAATGAAGATAGTGTGGTATCACTGACAATGAAGATAGTGTGTGGTCATCACTGACAATGAAGATAGTGTGGTATCACTGACAATGAAGATAGTGTGGTATCACTGACAATGGAGATAGTGGCATCACTGACAATGAAGATAATGTGAATAGAGTTAGTGTGGTATCACTGACAATGAAGATAGTGTGGTATCACTGACAATGAAGATAGTGTGAAAACACTGACAATGAAGATAGTGTGGTATCACTGACAATGAAGATAGTGTGGTATCACTGACAATGAAGATAGTGTGTGTCACTGACAATGAAGATAGTGTGTGATCACTGACAATGAAGATAGTGTGTATCACTGACAATGAGATAGTGTGTGGTATCACTGACAATGAAGATAGTGTGGTATCACTGACAATGAAGATAGTGTGAAAACACTGACCATGGAGATAGTGTGGTATCACTGACAATGGAGATAGTGTGGTATCACTGACAATGAAGATAGTGTGGTATCACTGACAATGAAGATAATGTGGTATCACTGACAATGGAGATAGTGTGGGTATCACTGACAATGAAGATAGTGTGGTATCACTGACAATGAAGATAGCGTAATGCCTTTTTTCTGTCAGTGTGGAGTGATGGTAATGATGATATTGCTATGTGTGGTATCACTGACAATACAGATAGCGTAATGCCTTTTTTCTGTCAGTGTGGAGTGATGGTAATGATAGTATTGCTATGTGTGGTATCTCTGACAATGAGATCGCGTAATGCCTTTTTT
Source organism: Conus betulinus (assembly GCA_016801955.1). Lineage (NCBI taxonomy): Eukaryota > Metazoa > Mollusca > Gastropoda > Neogastropoda > Conidae > Conus > Conus betulinus. The sequence continues at coordinate 28,069 of JADBJO010014222.1, read as the reverse complement.
CTGTCAGTGTGGAGTGATGGTAATGATAGTATTGCTATGTGTGGTATCACTGACAATGAAGATCGCGTAATGCCTTTTTTCTGTCAGTGTGGAGTGATGGTAATGATAGTATTGCTATGTGTGGTATCACTGACAATAGAGATAGCGTAATGCCTTTTTTTCTGTCAGTGTGGAGTGGTATAACAAACGCTTGGCCCATGGCTGAAGAGGTCTATGATGACGACACGACAGCGTTGACATCGGGCCCCAAGGAGAGGAAGACATTCCGTTTCTCTCTGACCTCGCCTTCCAAGCGTTTCCTGGTTCTAATCATTCCCAGGTACCTGATCCTTATCAGATTGTATGGTCTCTACCACCATCCGGGTACACCATTCTTACCAAGCTTTATAGACGTTACCATCACCCGGTACACCATTCTAACTAGGCTTTATAGACGTTACCATCACCAAGGTACAGCATTCTAACCAGGCTTTATAGACATTACCATCACCTGGGTACACCATTCTCACCAAGCTTTATAGACGGTATCATGAACCAGGTTCGCCATTCTAAACCAGGCTTTATAGACGTTACTATGAACCAGTACACACATTGTAACCAGTCTGTATAGACGTTACCATGAACCAGCTACACCATTGTAACCAGGCTTTATAGGCGTTACATGAACCAGGTACCCGATCCTTATCAGATGTTATCGGCTCTACCATCACTCCGGTACACCAATTTAACAAGTCTTATAGTAGCGAGGAGTTAAGATCACTCAGGTATCCAACTAACAATGTTTTGTATAGCTCTTCGAGGTCGGCTGCACTTTAAGCAGCATGAATTGCACTGAACATACTGTAAACACACACCAGTTAATACAATAGAATAAATCATTAATTTCAGAAATGTATGTGCAGCAACGTTGAATTCCTTTTCCAGAATATTTGGCTTAGGGTCAATAATAACGAATCACAAATAGTGTGGATGACAACTAGGGGGCATGATGGAGTGAGGTTTGTGACCGACAGAAACCTTCAATGGGATACTAACATCTTTCGTACTCCAGGAATATAATTCTCGGCCTGGGAAGATCAGATCTGTCATCTGAATTATTGCAGTAAACTAAATGCTATTGAAAGAATTACTGGATGCTGGTGAAAACCAGACATTTTCTTGTTTGGAAAAAAAAGCTCTGGAAAGAAAAATATACACCCGAAGGTGCGGGTGGGATCCAGAGAAGTACTGTCTTCAATTACCGAACAAACCAGCTGGGAGCAATCCTGCACCACCCTTGGAAGCCTACGCTGTTTTCACATAGGGTGTAGGCACGCATAGGGCATTACATCAAGACGTCAAGGGACATAATTGCTCCCTGGCAGATGCCATTGTGGAATGGCCACTGACTGTAACACGACAGAACCTCCAATTATTAAAGCACTGCTGATTTCTAAAATCTTTCTTTTCCTTGATTTACCAGACCCTCGTATTCCATTTCTACAAGATATAGAACAAATACTGTGTAATGTTCTCTAATATGGTAAGATCAACTTGAATAAATAGTCTGCTAGTTGCACCAAGAAGGTGGACTCAATATGTGATGTATTTTCTCTTGTCGACAATGAAAATCAGTAAGTTAGGAAGACAATTCAGACTGCAGTTCGGCTTGCCTTGTGTTGGAGTTGTACTCTCTTCTGAGCCGTAGAGATAAATTTGGTAGAGAATATACAAATAACTGTTCACGGCGTATTGACAATCTTTTTTCGCGGGACGTTGCATGGCGCTATAGAAAATGACGTGACTAATACACTGTTGACGGCGTTTACAACTGTTCTCGCTGAACATATATCTTACAACACTGAACTCTTCATCGCTGGACATGTATGTTTACAACGCTGAACTCTTCACGCTGAACATGTATCTTACAACGCTGAACTCTTCATCGCTGAACATATATCTTACAACGCTGAACTCTTCATCGCTGAACATGTATCTTACAACGCTGAACTGTTCATCGCTGAACATGTATCTTATAAGGCTGAAATCTTCATCGCTGAACATGTATCTTATAATGCTGAAATCTTCATCGCTGAACGTACATCTTATAGTGCTGAAATCTTCATCGCTGAACATACATCTTATAGTGCTGAAGTCTTCATCGCTGAACATACATCTTATATTGCTGAAGTCTTCATCGCTGAACATACATCATCTTATAATGCTGAAATCTTCAGGGAAAAAAAAAGGAATGATTGAGCATAAAGCGTTTGCTTGGGTAAAGATTTGGCACGTTAAAAATGCGAACTATCTTACATATGAGGAACTTAGGGGCAATATTTCACAATCACAAGAACCAAACATTGTTTGATATATGGAGGGAACATCCGGGTCTTAAAGCAATATAATTTAAATTAAATTACACACTGATCAGACACGGACACGCTGGGGAAGCAGCGTGTGGCACTGAAACGGAACTGAGCTGAGAGGAAGTGCTTGCCGGAAAGCCTTCAGTGCCAACTGCTGTTACATAATAGAGTCCACCTTTACTGGGCTGAAAGGAAGGAATTTGTTTAAAAGCGTTCAAACACCCACCTCTGATGTTCCGCTCAGATGGTTTCAAATAAGATTGCTATATCGGATTCTTCCAACTGGTAAATATTGACCAGTGTGTAATGTAACGGGCTGTCCATTATGTCCTGTGTACACACAAGAAGTAGAAACTTTTTTTTATCACTTTTCACGGCATGCCAGATTGTGTAACGCTTCTGTGGTGATCTTTTAATAGTATTGCAAACAAAAAAAATCAGGATTTGTGAAAATCTTGCATCTGAAGTTACTGTTTTAAAGCTCAAAGTTTTTTTAACTGACAGATCAGAAGATTTTACTTTCAGAGAAACTTGTTCATGTCCAAATACAACTCCCGGAAAGCCGTCCGTCCAGCCTTTCTTCTTGCCATCTGTAAGATGGATGTGAAGTAGAAGAGGTATCATCCTAAGAAAGCAAGAATTTGAACAGCCACAACATACATCTCTTTCTGATTGAAAATGAACAGAATATGCATGCTCCAGAAGTACCACAATAGCTTTT
>JADBJO010014222.1:17500-20000 GCA_016801955.1 Conus betulinus | reverse complement strand
TAGACTCTATTTATTTGAATGTTGACAGTAGACTGTAGGTGGTCTGAATGTTGATAGTAGGCTCTAGGTGATCTGAATGTTGACAGTGGACTGTAGGTATTCTGAATGTTGACAGTAGACTGTATGTGTTCTGAAAGTCGACAGTAGACTCTCTAGGTGTTCTCAATGTAACAGTAGACTCTCGGTGTTCTCAGTGTTAACAGCAGACTCTGTGTTTCTCAGTGTTAACAGCAGACTCTGTGTGTTCTCAGTGTTAACAGCAGACTCTGTGTGTTCTCAGGGTTAACAGCAGACTCTCTGTGTGCTCTCAGTGTTAACAGTAGACTCTCTGTGTTCTCAATGTTAACAGTAGACTCTAGGTGTTCTCAATGTACAGTAGACTTTGTGTGCTCTCAGTGTCGTCATGACATGTGTCAGTACTCTGTGGCTTGACGGGATCCACCCTGCAGCTGGCCTGGCATTGACGTGTCTCTGTCATTAATACGACAGTGAGTGTACTGACGTGTCTTATCATTAATACGGCAGTGACTGTACTGACGTGTCTTGTCATTAATTAACACGGCAGTGACTGTGTTGACGTGTCTCTGTATTAATAGGGCAGGGAGTGTACTGACGTGTCTCTGTCATTAATACGGCAGTGAGTGTACTGACGTGTCTCTGTCATTAATACGGCAGTGAGTGTACTGACGTGTCTCTGTCGTTAATACGGCAGTAAGTATACTGACGTATCTCTGTATTAATACGGCAGTGACTGTACTGACGTGTCTCTGTCATTAATACGGCAGTGAGAGTGTACTGACGTGTCTCTGTCATTAATACGGCAGTGAGTGTACTGACGTGTCTCTGTATTAAGACGGCAGTGAGTGTACTGACGTGTCTCTGTCATTAATACGGTAAGTGTACTGACGTGTCTCTGTCATTAATACGACAGTGAGTGTACTGACGTCTGTCATCATAATACGGCAGTGACTGTACTGACGTGTCTTGTCATTAACACGGCAGTGACTGTGACGTGTCTCTCATTAATACGGCAGTGAGTGTACTGACGTGTCTCTGTCATTAATACGGCAGTGAGTGTACTGACGTGTCTCTGTCATTAATACGGCAGTGAGTGTACTGACGTGTCTCTGTCATTAATACGGCAGTGAGTGTATACTGACGTGTCTCTGTATTAATACGGCAGTGACTGTACTGACGTGTCTCTGTCATTAATACGGCAGTGAGTGTACTGACGTGTCTCTGTCATTAATACGGCAGTGAGTGTACTGACGTGTCTCTGTCATTAATACGGCAGTGAGTGTACTGACGTGTCTCTGTCATTAATACGGCAGTAAGTGTACTGACGTGTCTCTGTCATTAATACGGCAGTGAGTGTACTGACGTGTTCTGTCATTAATACGGCAGTAAGTGTACTGACGTGTCTCTGTATTAAGACGGCAGTGAGTGTACTGACGTGTCTCTGTCATTAATACGGCAGTGAGTGTACTGACGTGTCTCTGTCATTAATACGGCAGTGAGTGTACTGACGTGTCTCTGTCATTAATACGGCAGTGAGTGTACTGACGTGTCTATGTCATTAATACGGCAGTGAGTGTACTGACGTGTCTCTGTCATTAATACGGCAGTGAGTGTACTGACGTGTCTCTGTCATTAATACGGCAGTGAGTGTGTACTGACGTGTCTCTGAATACGTGTACTGACGTGTCTCTGTCATTAATACGGCAGTGCGTGTACTGACGTGTCTCTGTCATTAATACGGCAGTGAGTGTACTGACGTGTCTCTGTCATTAATACGGCAGTGAGTGTACTGACGTGTCTCTGTATTAATACGGCAGTGAGTGTACTGACGTGTCTCTGGCATTAATACGGCAGTGAGTGTACTGACGTGTCTCTGTCATTTAATACGGCAGTGAGTGTACTGACGTGTGTCTGTCATTAACACGGCAGTGAGTTCTGGCTCTTTTCCAATCCTGTGATGTGATGTGTCAACGTCTGTGACAGAGGGCGTATTACGCAATGACGTCACGGTGCTGAAGCTGTCCGAACCGTTGACCTTCAACGATGTCGCGCAGCCGATGAAGCTGAACACTGATCAGCAATGTCCACAGGACGGCGACATGTGCAGAACTGCTGGATGGGGGAGGACCTCGTACCCAGGTGAGATCCTCAACATTGTGATCAGCATCAACACCATCGTCAACATCATCGACAACAATGACAGCAGCAGCAGCAGCAGCAGCAGCAGCAACAACAACAAAAACAACATCAACAACAACAACAACATGTGTCAACAAAATGATAAAAATGTTTTTACCACTACTACTACTACTACTATTACTACTGCAGCTGCTGCTGCTGCTGCTGCTCCTCCTCCTCCTCCTCCTCCTCCAACCTCCTACTACTACTACTACTACTACTACAACTACTTCACCGAATTCACAGAGCTACATCCACAACAACACGACATTCACGTTATACGTTGTATAGTGTGGTCTCTACA
>JADBJO010014222.1:0-7500 GCA_016801955.1 Conus betulinus | reverse complement strand
AGAGAGAGAGAGAGAGACAGAGACAGAGAGAGACAGAGAGACAGAGAGACAGAGAGAGAGGCACAGAGAGACAGAGAGAGATAGAGAGAGAGTTGCAAGCTATATGAACAGATAATATCATTGTAAGTAACTGCTAATGTATAATACTAATGTAGGATAGGTGATTTCTTGTGAATAGATCTATATTGTAGTTGCTCATGAGATATCACGTGTTTCACCAGGTCCATGCTGTCAGTATGTGAGGGACATTAGTTCTATCAACAGAGCAGGTCTCGGTTGTCACTGTCTATTGTTTCTTACAACAGGCTGCATTTCATTTGTGTAGGTGACGAGAGTTGTGCCAAGAAGACTCTACCTACCGTATATAGGTCTATGGAAGGATATACTCGTCGGTAGGTCTGTCGTTATCGCAGTTTTCTATGGGATGTTGTTTCGTATATGGTCTTTAACTCTAATTGTCTATGGGATATCCATTGTATCAGTGGATCCTTACTGTAACAGGCTATGGGACGTTATTTGTGCCAACAAATCTTTGGCCCCCTGTGGGGAAGGCCCTGTGACGGTGAGGAAAGACCCACTGACCATACGGAAAGTCCTGTTGACAGAAGGAAAGAATGCAACCCAAGATCCTCTTCTGAAGGCACATAAGACGTAAGACAAAAAGCTTGGCTGTGTCTGAAGTTGCGCTGGTATCATCTCTCAGCGAAACAGCAACGAGTGAGGCCGCGGTGTACACACAACGGTTTGCTGGGTGGTGGCGTCTTCCACTGGTGTGTGTGTGTGTGTGTGGTGTGTGTGTGTGTGTGTGTGTGTGTGTGTGTGTGTGTGTGTGTGTGTGTGTGTGTGTGTGTGTGTGTGTGTGTGTGTGTGTGTGTGTGTGTGTGTGTGTGTGTGTGTCTGTGTCTGTCTCTGTGTGTGTGTTCCTCGTGAGATGTATCAGCCACTCATGTACTTTGTAATCCACTCGTGGAACTTGGACACCTTGGCGTAGCAGGTGGGATAGCCCACGTGGCCACAAGGTTTTCCGTGCGAAGTGATCCCTGTCAACTTCCAGCCTTTACAGTAACACAGCAGTGGACCACCCGAGTCTCCCTACACATCATCATCATCATCATCATCATCATCATCATCATCAGAGAGAGAGAGAGAGAGAGAGAGAGAGAGAGAGAGAGAGAGAGAGAGAGAGAGAGAGAGAGAGAGAGAGAGAGAGAAGTTTTATTTCACCAAGGTAATGAGATAAGCCATACAAATGCTTTTTTCCACCCAGCTGTGGGGAAAATGGAAAGAATTAAAGATCAAATTAATGCAAACACATATAAAAGGAACAAAAAACGACAAGATCTTGCACAGTTCTGTACAAATTAGCTGTTGTCCACACCATTGACAAACGAACGCAAATAGAAAACGTGTGAGCATAGCGTACAAGGAGCAGGAAAGGGAGAAGGAAAAGGGCAAGGAGTAGGTTGGGGGTGAATGGTAAAGGTAACATACAATATATCTCGAAAGGATATTAACGTGGGGAAAAACAGTACACACACACACACACACACACACACACACACACACACACACACACACACACACACACACACACACACACACACACACTACTATATATATTTTTTGTAAGATAATAAACTAGAGTTGTTTGATAAAAATGAAAAATTTATGTAGATGCTGTTAACGTATTATGTTTTGTTGTTTGAAATAATGAATTTTTATATGTTGAATTAAAGAAACCAATTCTACCCTTTTTTGATGTTTCAAAGCGTTCCACCTGAGTAAACAAGACTAGTTTTGAAAAGATCAATTCTGGTTTTGGGATTAGTATATTATTGATGTATCTTGACTGATTTAACGGAAACTTAGCAGTTAATGTTGAAGGTGAAAAATCGTTCATAACTCTATGCATCATTATTGCTTTATTGTACTGAAGTTTCTATGCTAAAGGTAGAATATTTAGATTGATGTAGCCTTTTGGTGTGAACGAATGTGTGTGTGTGTGTGTGTGTGTGTGTGTGTGTGTGTGTGTGTGTGTGTGTGTGTGTGTGTGTGTGTGTGTGTGTGTGTGTGTGTGTGTGTGTGTGAGTGAGTGTGAAATTTGAAACTTGTGTGTGTGTGTGTGTGTGTGTGTGTGTGTGTGTGTGTGTGTGTGTGTGTGTGTGTGTGTGTGTGTGTGTGCGAAGATTTTTCTTCTTCGTAATCAATTCATTCATTCTTAATTGTTGATTCAATGTTGTGTTTTTTTTTCAGTTCTTTAAATCAAGGTATGCATTAACGTCGATGGAGAAACATCTCATCCACATGCTTACTCATTTTGGAAGATGCGTATGCTTCTTAAATTAATTTGTTAGCTGTAGTGACCAGTCATGCTTAGTAACATTAGTACTTTAGCGGGGCAAGGGCCAGAGGAAGAAAAAAAAATGTGTGCTTATCTGTTACCCTTGGAAATAAAAAATAATTATCATTTCATTATTGTTATTACAATCATTCGCATTATCATTATTATTATTGTCATCGTCATTATTATCATTTATGTGATTATTAGCATCATTATTCATTATATTATTATTATTATTATTATTATTATTATATTATTATTATATCAGTTAGTAGTAGTAGTAGTAGTAGTAGTAGTAGTAGTAGTAGTAGTAGTAGTAGTAGTAGTAGTAGTAGTAGTAGTAGTAGTAGTAGTAGTGGTGGTGGTAGTAGTAGTAGTTTTGTTATTGTTATTATATGATTATTTATAAACTATTATTATTATCATTATTATCACTATCGGTGTCATAATTATCATCATAATTACTTTTATCATCATCATTATCTCTATCTGTCATACAGACAGAGACGTGCTGTCATTACTAACTAGATATTCGATCTAATACTTTGCATTGAACTGGTAGATATGTACTTACAGGGTATGTGATTATCGTTTGTTACTGTATGTGACTGAAGCCCCATCAGAATGGGCCAATGGCCTTCTGATTAAAGGCTTTCCTTCCTTCCTTCCTTCCTTCCTTCCTTCCTTCCTTCTCATACAGACAGACACAAGCAGTGGGGAGAACGACCAAACTCACCTGACAGCTCTCCTTCCCCTGTCCACCCACACACACAGCTGATCAGGGCCAAAGTTAAAGTAGTTTTCTTCACAGGTGGAGTCATGGGCAGCAGGGATATTGATCTGCAGGGGCACGGGGCTGCTGAGGCCTGTCATCATCACCACAACACTGTCAACACCCACTGTCACCATCACCACAACACTGCCAACACGACTGTCACCATCACCACAACACTGTCAACACCACTGTCACCATCCCCACAACACTGTCAACACCACTGTCACCATCACCCCAACACTGTCAACACCACCACAGCACTGTCAACACCACTGTCACCATCACCACAGCACTGTCAACACCACTGTCACCATCACCCAACACTGTCAACACCACTGTCATCATCACCACAACACTGTCAACACAACTGTCACCCTCACCACAACACTGTCAAGACGACTGTCATCATCATCACCACAACACTGTCAACACCACTGTCACCCGCACCACATCACTGTCAACACCACTGTCACCATCACCACACAACACTGTCAACACCACTGTCACCCTCACCACAACACTGTCAACACCCACTGTCACCATCCACACAACACTGTCAACACCACTGTCACCCTCACCACAACACTGTCAACACCACTGTCACCCTCACCAGAACGCTGTCAAACAGTCACCATCATCACAACACTGTCAAAACGACTGTCACCGTCACAACAACACTGTCAACACGACTGTCACCACCACCACTGTCACCATCACCACACAACACTGTGAACACCACTGTCACCATCACTACAACAACTGTCAACGCCACTGTCACCATCACCACAACGCTGTCAACACTTCTGTCACCATCACCCAAACACTGTCAACACCACTGTCACCATCACCACAACACTGTCAACACCACTGTCACCATCACCACAACACTGTCAACACCATTGTCACCATCACCAACAACACTGTCAACACCACTGTCACCATCACCACAACACTGTCAACACCACTGTCACCATCATCACAACACTGTCAACACCACTGTCACCATCACCACAACACTGTCAACGCCACTGTCACCATCACCACAACACTGTCAACGCCACTGTCACCATCACCACAACACACTGTCAACGCCACTGTCAATCACCACAACACTGTCAACACGACTGTCACCATCACCACAACACTGTCAACACCACTGTCACACACCACAACATTGTCACCATCACCACAACACTGTCAACACCACTGTCACCATCACCACAACACTTGTCACCATCACCATCACACAACACTGTCAACACCACTGTCACCATCACTACAACACTGTCAACGCCACTGTGACCATCACCACAACACTGTGTCAACACCACTGTCAACACCATCACCACAACACACTGTCAACACCACTGTCACCATCACCACAACACTGTAACACCACTGTCACCATCACCACAAACACTGTCAACGCCACTGTCACCATCACCACAACACTGTCAACACCACATCCGCTAAGTTGTGAGACCACACTGCGCATGATTTAAAGCTGATGGGTAAATGAATTAGTGACTAAGATGAGAGAAATTTAGGACGAGGGTCTCGTGGCTATGGTTTGGCAGATGTCTGACCCACGCGTTAGCCCAAGGCGTTGGTCAGACCCTGACTACATCATTATTATCATTGTATGCGCGCGAGTGTGTGTGTGTGTGTGTGTGTGTGTGTGTGTGTGTGTGTGTGTGTGTGTGTGTGGTGTGTGTGGTGTGTGTGTGTGTGTGTGTGTGCACGTGACCCTCGTTGAAGACATCACGCAGAGTAACAATGTACGAGTGAAATAGATCATAAGTCAAACATTACGGTCAAGAACAAGAGAGGAATAAGTGGGTCAAAGACGAGAAGGAAGGGTGTAGGGTATGGGGATGGGATGTGGGATTGGGATCGCGTGTGTGTGTTTCAGGAGTAAGTGTATATCTGTATTAACCCATTAGTGGCAAATTTCTTTTACTGCTTGTGATCTGTATTCTTCCTCTTCTTCGTTCACTCAGACAGGAACCCAGAGGCACTGACCAAGGCTGCTGCTTTGTAGTGGTTACTTTTCATTCATTTTGTCTTGATTTCTTTTTATGAGTGTTCACGTTTTCAGACAAAGAGAAAAGAGAAGGAAGAGGTGGAGGAGGAGGACGAGGAGTAGGAGGAGGAGGAGGAGGAGGAGGAGGAGGAGGAGGAGGAGAGAGAGAGAGAGAGAGAGAGAGAGAGAGAGAGAGAGAGAGAGAGAGAGAGAGAGAGAGAGAGAGAGGAGAGAGAGAGAGAGGTTTCTGAATCAACATTTGAGCCATCTACTTCCTACATTCATTGACCTCTTCAGGAATTCTCTCGCATCACTGTTGATTCCAGAAGTCTCGGCTCCAAGCCCGTGGCACGGAGACAGAGGAGAGAGCTTGCAGAGACGTTTAGCCGGGGCCCAGGAGGCACTGGACTACGTGGACAGCAGATCAGGTGAGTCCTCTTCTTTGTCTGGTGGCACGGGTGTCACAGCGTCATGCTAGGACAAGGCTGGTACCCTGCCCGCTGGTCCGCCGCTTCCATGACCTCTTCAAGAGATCCAAGGCACAGACAATGCCAGTCAGGGTCTGACCATTGCCTATGGATAATACCTAGGTGTAGCACCTACTATTCATTCGTGAGATGCTCTCTCTGACTCGTTCAGCGGCTAAAACAGTATTTCTGCGCGCAAAACAAATACAACGCGTTTTGACCTTTTGGGCCTTTCTTTTAAAGCAGAACAGATTACATTCAAAATAATGAAACGAAGGAGGGCCTTCTTCGAAGACAAATTACATTCAAAACAATGAAAACGAGCGAACTCTAGATTTAGTTGCTCACCCAAGAGCAGAGTTTGCTCTTGATCTAAATCTAAGGAATGGAATGGAGGTTGGGGGGGGGGGGGGGGGGGGGGGGATTCAGGGGCAGTAATTCTGTTTTTGCTCTTGGTTCAGTTTCCACTTGCAGTCACCCCCCTTTGACACCAGTGTGTTGAGGTTCTTCGTCTGTCTGTAACCCCGCACGCTACAATCTCAAGGGCCAGCAGATGTAATGTAGAGTGTATGGTCTGGTCCACACGCAGTGAAGTCCCCTGGATGAAAGTTAGGTTTCTTGAAAAAAACCATGGAGATGGGGCACGATAAGAAATAACTCACGATGAGGAATAGTGTGTGTGTGTGTGTGTGTGTGTGTGTGTGTGTGTGTGTGTGTGTGTGTGGGCTTAAATTTCTTTTCACTATACATGCCCTACTTTTTTTCTCTCCCTCTTTCGCTTTGTTTGCCCGAAGAATTCCTCAAGGTGGGAAAGACATTGCTTGTCAATCACAGTGCCTCTGTCACAGCTCCTCTGATGATTCTTTCTGTTGCCAGCCTCCCAACCCAATGTCGTTGAACACGTCATTGACCACGATGATGTGGAGGACGCTTACCAGGAACTGAAAGGGATCTCACGGAGGTCAGTGCCGCTGTTTTGCTTTCATTTCTGCTTTGTTTCTTTTTCAGTGAATACATTGTCTCAAACGCCTTATTCGTTTTAATTCACAACACTTTTATCTTGATATAACACTTTGTTTTCAATATAATATTATATTTAGAATATTCAATGCATTTAAACATTTACTTATTTTTTTGAGTTGCTCATTTAGAAGCATGGTTCAATATTTAAAACCGGATCAAAATGGTAAAGAACAAGAAAAAAAACAAGGGTCATAACTTATCTGGCATTGTCGTTTTCTCGACTTGTATACGATTCTTTTCCTATATGAATCATTTTATGGTTACCTGAATTTATTGATATTTGTCTGAGTACATTGTATGAGTATTTTGAAGATCCAAAGGCCATTCCCCCAGGAATGAATCATAATTAATTTGTCTGTCTACATTTATTTTGTTGGTGTTACTTTGTACACTGGTATATGGGAATCCGGGACAGCTCAGAATTGTGCCCCTTCCTTTTCATTTGGGAAAATGATCATGTCTGATCTGTTTATCTCTTGTAGTATGCGTGTGCTTTTAGGTAAAATGGACAGCACAAACAGCGTTTAGCTAGATGTTTTGAGCTGAAGGAATCTTCATCGTACGCAGTGTATACTGCTCACACTGTCCCCGTTACTCAATACTTTTCTTTCATGTTAAGGGGAAGTAATAGGAATGTTTTGGGTAATCAAGAAAATGCGAAAAGAAAAGCTGGTAAGAGGCGGAGGAAGGAAGTACGGCCGTATAAATGTTTTCCGGATGTCAAAAAGAATGACAGCAGGAAAGAACACGATAATAATGTGTATAGCTGCTTTCTCCTTGTGTGTGTTGCAACGTTGTCAAGTTTACCATGATTTGTCAGTTTCCCATAACATCCTTCACGATGATTCATTTCTGTATTTGTTTGTGTAAA
>JADBJO010014221.1:47500-48578 GCA_016801955.1 Conus betulinus | reverse complement strand
CGAAGAGGAGAGGAGGAGGAGAAAGAGAAGGAGAGAAGAAGGCCAGACGACGAACATAAAGAAGAAGACGAGAGAAAGAAGAAAGCAAAGGAAGAAAGAAAGAAAGATAAGAAAGGAAGTAACAAGAAAGAGAAAGTAAAGAAAAAGAAAGAAAGAACGAACGAAAGAGGCACAAGAAGAAGAAGAAGTAGAAAGAAGCGAAGAAGAATAAAGAAAGAAAGAACAGCAGAAGAGTAGGCGAGGAATGGATGGAATGAAAGGGTGGGGAACTGGGGGTGGGGGGGGTGGGGGCGGAGCGTGAAAGGAAGAGGAAGGGATTAGGGAGTGGGGGGGGGGCGGGGGGGGGGGCGGTGGGGGTGGGAGCGTGGACGAGAAGGAAAGGGAAAGAGAGATTACGCCTGACCACACGTAATGTCTTATTGTCAGCCTCAGTTTCGAGAACATAGGGCCAGTGAAGTCTTATTGCACGATATTAACCAAATGAATTGGGAACTAGTCCATAAAACTCTCTCCTCTCTCCTCTCCTCTCTACTCTCTCCGCTCTCTTCTCTATCTCTCGGTCGCCTCGGTTCTCCTCTCTCGCTCTTCTCCTCTCTCTCCTCTCTCTCTCTCTCCTCTCTCCTCTGTTCGCCGTCTTCAGCCATTCTCGAGTCTCTGTCTCTGCTTCTTTGTTCTCTCTGTCTGGTCTGTTCTGTCAGTCTGTCTGTTTGTCTGTCTTGTCTGTCTCTCTCTCGTCTCTCTCTCTCTCTCTCTCTCTCCTCTCTCTCTCTCTCTCTCTCTCTCTCCTCTGTAAGTCGTCTTAGGTCGCCCTTTCTCGGTCTCTGTAATCTGTCTGCTCTGTTCTGTCTCTGTCGTCTGTCGGTCTGTCTGTCTGTCGGTCTCTCTCTCTCTCTCTCTTATCTCTCTCTCTCTATCCTCTTATCTATCTCTCTGTCGCCAGTCACGCTCTCGCTCTCTCTATCTTCTCTCTCGCTCTCTCTCTCTCTCTCTGTCGCGTGTTTCGCCTTCTCTGTCGCTGTTTCTGTCTCTGGTCTCTCCTTGCCTGGTCCTCTCATGTCTCGAGTCTCTCTCATCGCTC
>JADBJO010014221.1:40000-42500 GCA_016801955.1 Conus betulinus | reverse complement strand
CACTCCTCGCGCGCGCGCAGACACACACACGCGCACACACACACACACAACACCGAATACACACACACACACACACCCACACACAAACACTCACCACACCTCACACACACACGTTCCTTCCATTCATTTGTTTATTTATTCCCTCTTATTTCAACATTCTTTCTGTTCTATCTATCGTTGCTCTCTCTCTCTCGGCTCTCTCCCTCTCCCTCTCGATCTCTCTCTCTCTCTCTCTCTGCGTTCCCCCTTTCCACTCAAACTTTCACATCCCCTTACCACCCTCCTTACTCTACACTCACACACCCCCCCCCCCACCACACACCCACACCCCACCCCTTATCGCCCCACTCCATTCTCTGTTCTCTTATTACTCGTTTTTTTTTTTTTTTGTTCTTTCTCCCCTCCCTGTCTCTATCCACTTCCCCAGTTCCATTTCGTTTTATCTCCTCTCCCACCCCCCCCCCCCTTTTTTTTTTTTTTTTTTTTTTTTTTTTGTTTTTTCTACCTCTCACACAGTTGCTCCTTTTCCTTGTGCATTACTCTCTCTCCTCTCTCTCTCTCTCTCTCTCTCTCTCTCTCTCTCCTCTGTCTCTCTATCTGTTGTGTGTGTGTGTGTGTGTCTGTCTGTCCCATCTCTCTGTGTGTGTTTGTGTGTGTGTGTCTCTCTCTCCTCTCTCGCTCTCTCTCTATCTCTCTCTCTCTCTCTCTCTCTCTCTCTCTCTCTCTCTCTCTCTCTCTCTCTCTCCATTATCTCTCTCTCTCTCTCTCTCCTCTCTCTCTCTCTCTCTCTCTCTCTCTTTTGCACACGCGCGCGCGTTTTCTCCATTTTTGTTTAGCCTCTTGTTAACAATGACGGAAGACTTGCTTGATTGCCTGTGTGCGTATGTGCGTGCGTGCGTGCGTGCGCGTGTGTTGTGTGTGTTGTGTGTGTGTGTGTGTGTGGTGTGTGTGTGAGTGTGTGTGTGTGTGTGTGTGTGTGTGTGTGTGTGTGTGTGTGTATGTACGTGTGTGTGTATGTGTGTGTGTGAGAGCGCGCGCGCACGCGTGTGTGTGTGTGGAATACGCACACACGAATGAGTGTTCTTGTGTGTGAGAACACGTGTGTGTGTGTTTGTGACTCTGCATATGTGTTTGGACACACACACACACACACACACACACACACACACACACACACACACACACACACACACACACACGTGCACACACGTACACACGCACACACACGCGCGCGCGCGCGCGCGCGCGCACACACACACACACACGCACACACACACACACACACACACACACACACATACACATCGGGAAAGGTTTTCAACGGCTGAATGTACCACCAGGCAAATATGGACCTCTGTCTGTCTCTCTGTCTGTCTTTGTGTGTGTGTGTGTGTGTGTGTGTGTGTGTGTGTGTGTGTGTGTGTGTGTGTGTGTGTATGTATATATATATATATATATATATATATATATATATATAGATATACATATATACACACACACATACATATATGTGTGTGTTTGTGTGTGTGTGTGTGTGTGTGTGTGTGTGTGTGTGGTGTGGCGTGGGTGGGGGGAGGGGGGGGGGGGGGGGGGGTAGGGGACACAATGAATGCGCACACATTCAGAGACAGTGAGTGTGTGTGAATTAGAGAGAGAGAGAGAGAATGAGACAGACAGACACAGACACAGGCTCAGAGACAGACAAAGACATATCCGCCTGGTGGCATATTCATCCGTTGAAAAACCTTTCCAGCTCACATTCGCACTCATTGACATACGAAGCAAGCCCGGAAAAAAGCGGCGGTTACCTAATTGTTGGCACTCAGCAAGCAAACCCCCCCACCCATAATATCTCAACTGACACTTGACAACCGTTTACATGGCACCGGAAATCCATCCATAGCAACCGAGTGGAGAGCGAAGAAAGGCAAGAAGCACACGCCCCAGTATGAGAGAAATAGCAGCCGAACCTCGAAGCCTAAACCAAACACGCACACACGACGAGCCACGAACTGTGTGGAAAGATAAACAAACGGGAAAAGAGGGGGGGGAGGGGGAGAGAGAGAGGAAAGTTTCGAGGCGGAGCCGTGTAAAAAGGGAGGGGAACCATCGCTTCGACAGACAGCTCCGTTAAAACACAGACCAAAGCAAGCCCGCTTGATCTCGCCCCTCCCTCAAACCCCAGGCGACTTGAGCGAGAGAGAGAGAGATTAATTGGCCGTTCCCCTTCCTTCTCATCCGTCATGTCGTCTGCTTCGCCTGTCCCGAGATAAAAGCCCTGTGATTGGCGGAGCGGGTCACGTGGCCACGGTGTCGAGCTCGAGGCTGGCAGACGACGCGAGTAATTTAGCTTCATTTATTTCAGATTTATCTCGCCATCGACAGCTAATTTGTGTGCGCGCTCATTGAGTTGTGCTCCGTTAAAGCTTGCGACTCGCTGGCACGTCTGAGGGGGAAGATTATGAATTCCGAGGGCGAGTACACCCTATGCAATTTAGAC
>JADBJO010014221.1:0-10000 GCA_016801955.1 Conus betulinus | reverse complement strand
ACGCACGCATGCACGCACGCGCGCGCGCGCGCACGCACACACACACACACACACACACACACACACACACACACACACACACACGCACGCACACGTTTTTTCTTTGAATCTTTGGTAAGTCATTAATGTGATGATGGAGGAATTGTTAGCCTGCACCTGGTTTCCCCCATTACAAAATTGTTCAATATATATGGTTTATTATTATTACACACACACACACACACACACACACACACACACATTTTTTTTTTTTCATCTTTGGTAAGCATTAATGTAATGATGAAGGACTTTATTAGCTTGCATTTGTTTTCCACCACCACTTATAAATTGTATGATATATTTGCATTCCGGATACATGATTTACAATCAGACCAAGACTCATTTCGACAACAGATCGATGATCAATCGATACCACACGGGACGATGCCGGAAAAAAAACAAACAAAAAACAATGCGCGAGGTTTCTACAACAGCAGACTTTGTCCGGGTTAGATCCCGTCTGGGAAAAATCAGGAACCATTTAGCGATGACTCGACAGATGTTTCTTACAAACACCCACCTGGAAACGCTGTATGTTTTCACATCTGGAAGAAACAAAAGAACCAAAACAACCTCCAAGCTTAAATGGTTTGCCACAGCTGCTATTGAATACAGGCAGGGGGCTTGTGTGGATCGACGTATCGATACACGCTGCAGACAAAACACTTAGTGGATTGCGAATCAGCGGCGCTCGTGAACTTCAAGATTTAGTATAGAGGGGTCATCATACGAGCACAGAAAGAGAAGACAGACTGTGTACGACATTGTCTATATCGTGGACGTGCCTATATCGTGGAGGACAAACTATGTACATTGTTTGTTAGAGATTGCAGATCATTTGGCCAACAAACCCTCATGACCTGATGGCGAGTGTTGCCCCAAATTGATTTTCCATTACAGACCCAAATCCCATTACAGACCCAAATCCCCCACCCCCTCTCCCCGTAAAAAAAAAATCCTTGACACCTCCCCCCCCCCCCCCCCCCCCCCCCCCCCCCCCCCCCCCCCCCCCCCCCCCCGGAAAAAGAAAATCCTCGAAGCTCATGTAATTGTCAACCTGTTCCTTTACGACATGTTTTTTATGATTGTGTTTCTATCTCCGGAGACGCACGTTAAAAAATCTTAATGAACGATATGTTTTTTTTCTTTTTTTTTTAAATGTCGTTATTGATTTGTTGTTAAGTGTGACGATGTTGAATCGGCGTGACTGAATAATTTGATCACTTGAATGTCCTGTGTCCTGTGAAATTCACTGGTTTTCATGTAGCAATGAAATGTGTTCTTGCTTTTTTTTGGATTTTTTTTTGTTTTGTTGTGTTTGTTTGTTTGTTTGTCTACACACTTAGTTCATTGGTTGAAATGCGTTTTTGTTTTGTGTACATGTTTTACTGGTTATTTCCTAACTTATTAGCGAAATCACTGCTTTTTATGTCGCAAGAAAAAAAGAAGTGTTTATGTTTTCTTACGCTTTGTTTTATTGAATACTTTCTAACCTACTTCAAATTTCCGAATTTCTTTTATTATTACTTAACTCTCTCTCTCTCTCTCTCTCTCTCTCTCTCTCTCTCTCTCATCTCTCTCTCTCTCTCTCTCTCTCCACTCTCTCTCTCTGCGTCAGTTAGACATCGTTTCATTTTCACATTTCATTGCACGACTGTCGGCCAGTTTTTTAGTGTTCGCCGTGGTCGGTCTTCAAGCAAGCGATCGATATGATGTAACATGGTGGCCTCTTTACTTTTTTTTTTTTTTTTTTTTCCATCATTGTCCTCTTTTTTTTCCATCCATATTCGTGTCCTTTTTGTACTCCCAGTTCTTATAGAATAGGAAGTACTTTACAATGGGAACGAAGAAATGCTGTCTATGTGTCTGTCTGTCTGTCTGTCTATCTGCCCGTGGTCAAAATGTGTTCCACTCGCTCCAGACACAACTTCTGGGCCGATCTTTCTGAAAGTTGTACGTATGTTCATTATGGGTCACGGATGATGCCCGATGTTTTATTTTACCAGAATAGCCGTTACTAACGGCTATAACGGCCCAAAACGTTTTTTTTTTTTTCGTCTGTATGGAATATCTCTTTACGACGCATGTTTGATTGTGACGTCAGATACATTATGACGCATGTTTGATTGTGACGTTTTTCAGGAAACTAAACTGGGAGTACGTTTATAAGCTTTGCATCTTTTTTTGTTTGTTTGTTGTTTGTTTGTTTTTTGTTTTTTTCCTTCTTAGAATTAACATGGCACAAAGGGTGTTTTCCAATAAGAGGACGCCCCACAATGCATTGGAATCGGAGTCAACAGTTTTATTATAGCCCGGCAGACCTCCATAAACCAGGACGCTATCAGGCAAAAGAAAGAAAAAAAAAAAAAAAGACAGTAATAAATGAAATAATTGAAAAATAAATAGATCCATAAATTCAATCAATGTACAAATCAATCAGTCAGTAAAACAAAACTTCGGTCCTGTTTTGAAGAAAGTAAAGGTACGAGGAATAAATAACACAGATAAAGGAAATCAATCAATCAATCAAGAAACTGATTTTTGTTGTTGTGTTGTTGTTGTTGTTGTTGTGTTGTTGAGTTTGCTCTTAAGTACACGCCAAAGGTATGGGAATTTATAAAATCAGAATGGTACACGTTGAGCTCTTAATTATGCAAGACAGGACAGTACAATAGGGAATGCGCTTCATTTTCCTGTATTCTGTCGGCCAAGTGGGCATAATGTTAGACAGGCATCGCTATGGGATCGATGACGGTTATAAGAATTCTCGGCAATTTCAGAAGTACCAAGCCAGAATCTGATCGTTATACACTTCAAGTGCCTGTCCATATTTAGCGGTAGATAGAATTTAACATTAGGTATGATGCAAAAGGACCTGAAAAAAATAAATCTTTGTTGTTAATCAGATGTAAAATTACATTCCTGCCACCGGCACGAAACGAGTCTATCTCTGAAGGGATTCAGAGAAAATCACCGGTCGCATTAACGCCTTGATTCAACCAGACGTAACCAAATCTGAACAGATACAATTTACAACGAACATTTGAGAACCAGTTTTGTTATTGTTGTTGTTGTTGTTGTTGTTGTTGTCACGTTCATCTAAATCAAACAACATGCTGTAGGCCTTATACGGGAATCTACTCTCAAGCATTCGTGTTAATTTTGAACAAAAACTTTACACATTTTCTCACCAAATGATTTCTTAGAAGGGTACGTGTTCGTTTCTCTTCTTTTTTAAGCCCATTGGGTGTTCGTAAAATCAATTTTTGACTTTTTTTTTTTAGCTTAAAAATAAATGGACCTTTTCGCATTGTAATACTGCATTATCCATCCTCTTTAATTCGGCACCATACTGTACAACTGGCTGCATCTGTGGGTCAAACGAGAGAGAGAGAGAGAGAGAGAGAGAGAGAGAGAGGAGAGAGAGGAGAGAGAGAGAGAGAGCGAGGCGAGGTGATTAAAGGAACCTGATCATATGCATCAGAGTGGTAACGTTTGAAAGAAGACAAAAGGAACTGATGTTAAGTGGAGGGTGAGGGTGGGGATGGATTTGGTGAAAAGCGGGGGGGGGGGGGGGGGGGGGGGGGGGGGGGGGGGGGGGGGGGGGGGGGGGGGGGGGGGGGGGGGGGGGGGTGGGGCGAAGAAGAGAAGACTGGAGAAAACGTAGGAGGTTAGAGGATAGATGGAGGGAGGCATCCGCCTTGAGCATTCAAAGTCATCCAAAGTACAACGTTTAAAGTGATATTATTACTCTGACAGCAGAAACAGTTGATCAGGAGCCCTGCAAATAAAAAGGAAGATTCTTCTCTCTCTCTCGGTCTCTCTCTCTCTCTCTCTCTCGCTCACTCTCTCACTGTCGCTCACTCTTCTCACTCTCTACACTCTTCTCTCTCTCTCTCTCTCTCTCGCTCTCTCTCTCTATCTTTCTGTGTGTTTGTGTGCCTCGCGCGCGTGTGTGTGTATTGGAATCTGTGTGGTCTGCCTGTCTGTGTGTGTGTCATGTGTGTCTGTCTCTCTCAACACACACCAAAACACACACAGAACACACACACACACAACACACCACACACACGCCTGTCTGTACCTCTCTGTCTCTCTCCCTCTCTCTCTCTATCGCTGTCTCCCCCATCCCATACCCCACGTCTTCTGTATGTCTTGTCTGTCTGTCTTTCTCTGTCTGTCTGTCTCTCTCTGTCTCTGTCTGTCTCTCTCTCTATCTCTCTCTCTCTCTCTCTCACGCTCACCTTTCAGCCTCCGCCTCCTCTTTCACCGCTCTATCTCAGTGTCACTCCCCTCATAACACACTCTATCTCTCTCTCTGTATCTCTCCTTGCCCCCCCCCCTACCTTCCTCTCTCTCTCTTCGTCCCAAGCTCTCTCTCTCTCTCTCCCTCTCCTCCCCCCCACCCTTCCTCTGTCTCCCCCCCCCCCCCCCCCCCCCCCCCCCCCCCCCCCCCCCTGTCTCCTCTGAC
The DNA here is from genome assembly GCA_016801955.1 of Conus betulinus. Classification (NCBI taxonomy): domain Eukaryota; kingdom Metazoa; phylum Mollusca; class Gastropoda; order Neogastropoda; family Conidae; genus Conus; species Conus betulinus. The sequence goes on along the minus strand of JADBJO010014221.1, from coordinate 5,490 downwards.
CGTCATCTCTCTTTCCCCCCTTTTCATCTGCTCTTTGGTCTGATCCCTCTCATCACTCACGCGCATACCTCCCTCCCGCTCCCCCCCCTCTCCCACCCCCCCCCCACCCCCCAACCCCTCTCCCAGAATATCTCCCCCCCCCCCCCCCCCCCTCTCCCCCCCCTCTCTCCCTCGTCCCACCCCCCCTCTGGTCCCTCCCTTCCCCCTTCCCCCCTCCCCCCCCCTCCCCCCTTCTCTCACCCCCCCCCCCCCCCCCCCCCCCCCCCCCCCCACCCCCGTCATCACCCCCCCCCCCCCCCCCCCCCACCCCCCCCCCCCCCCCCACACCCCCCCTCCCTCGCCATCATTTTTTCCGCACGCGCATACACGTCCGCCCGCGCGCCCCCCCCCCCCCCCAATCCCCCCCCCTCCACCTCCCCCCCCCCCCGCGACTCCACAGAACAGAGGAGATACGGCGTGCCTTGCATGGCATATTTGCTTTGCGCCGTGTGGTGTGTTGCGAAAATGATGACGTGACACAGTCTCCATTCGCTGCTGACACTGTTGCTCTCATGATTTTTTTTTCCTTCAATCTATATGGAAACACACTGGCTTCAAAAGACGCCACAGTTTCTGTTTTTAACGGCCGTCAAGGAAACAGTAATAATTATTTATTTCATCAGTCGTCATCAGGAACACCAGACATGTATGTTAGCATTTAGAAATAAAAAATTTAAAAAAAAAAAAGAGACACAAGTTAAAGGGGAAAAAAAGTTGAAGTAAATCTTAAATGTAATTTGATAGCGAACCGCCAAGAAAAAACGTAGTAGACTAAACGACTCACAAGACAAAACACGACGCGTTTCGACCTCTCAGGTCTTCTTCAGGCAAGAAACAAAACACTCAGGACAACGAAAAATGAGCGAGCAAATCACTTACCTTCTTTCACTTCAGCGCAAGATGGGCGTTGAATCAGTTTATAATTCAGCATCTTTCTGTGCGAAATCCACTTCGTCTTTGATTCAACAAGATAGATGCTGCCTTGGAGGCAGAAAGGTCGAACAGGAAACCTTTGCTATTTATTTTTTTCCCCTGATGTACAGAAAATAGCAATGTTCTCTAATTGGTATGAGGAGTCGTTGAAATGTTTAGTCCCATAGTTAAAAGACGAAAAAACCAGTTCCGCGGTTACCAGCGCACATGCACAGAATCATAGCCCGCCCTTTAGCCCGCCTTTTTTTAAAACAGAAGTCATAATACATATCTTTATATAATTATATCTATATATCAAGATATCTAGCAGTGATGATAAAAAAAAAAAAAAAAAAAAACTTAGGTTAAACGCATGGAACACAAAATTCTGACCTGATGGTAGGGGGGCATATGTGAGGGTAAAATTTCTGTCCATCATAATTATACTACTAGACTGCCCAGTTTGAACAGGGGCGACACAAATTAAAAAGGTATGAATGCAGCTTTTTATTTACTTATTATTTTTGGTATGTATTGGCCATACATTGTATGATATGTATTACGGACATCGCACACGTTATTGTCCACTCAGAGCCTGGGGCGACTGTTGTGATTTTTTTTTTTAGTGTTTTCTGTAGTATTCTTAATGGAGTGTCTAAATGCTAACATGTGAAGGACAGAGGTGAGCGAAAATGACCAGAGATAGTATCAGTGATCTTTGATGCCTTTTTTTTTTTCAATATCGTCTAATGTGATCGATGATGAACAGACGTTTAAATAACCTCAGAAGTGAAGTCGTAATTATCTGTTTTCAAGAATCACGATAACATACTGGTATCTTGATGATACATGTTATCGCCGAAGAGCACGAAAAAGAGTAATTGTGTCGCAATAACATGAGTTTGTTTCACTCTTTTCACATGAAAATAGCAATTATCAAGATTTCCGGACGAAGACGATTGATGTCGACTTTGAATCGCCGAAAACATGAAAAAGGGTAATAATTATGTAGCGAAAACATGAGTAAGATTTACTCTTTTCACATAAAAACAGTAATCATCCAAATTTCTGGAAGACAACAGTAAATGTCGGCTTTTGAATTCAATAAATATCCCTACTTTTTGCAAGCTGTCCTCCTCACTCTTCGGTCAATATCTGCTTGGCTTTATGACGTGATTTCTTTTCGAGGTTTCAGGAAGTGAGGTTTGGTTTCTGCTTGACCGACGCTGAATCCAACGCGCTGGCCAGGCGGCGAGAGCTGACCTAATATTGGCTTAATATGGAAGATGTCTTGACAAGCTCGACAAGAGCGCGCGGATCGGGAATGTGGAAGAAGAAGAAGAGGAAGAAGAAAGAAGAAGAAGAAGAAGAAGAAGAAGAGAAGAAGAAGAAGAAGAAGAAGAAGAAGGATCATGGATAGAAGAGGGAAACAGAGGAGAAGGAAAGAAGAAAAAGAAGAAGAAGAAGAAGAAGGTGAGGGGCAGGAGGAAGATGACGAAGAGGAACAGAAACAGACAGGAAAACAAACAAAAAAAATTTAAAAGCATAAGAAGAAGAGGAAGTCAAGAATGGTAACCCGTAGGCCAGAGAGAAGCAATACGAATAAAAATACCATAGCAAAACCTGCCCCCCCGCCCCCCCCCCCCCCCCCCCCCCACAACCACACACACACACACACACACCTTAAAAAAACAATCCCACATTCAATGACCGCATTGACACGGGAAGGAGTCTCGTCTCATCCTCACTTTCCCCCACCCCCCTCCCCCCATCCTCCTCCCCCACCCACCCATCCAATTCCCTCCCACCCACCCCCCCCACCCCCCACCCCCTTCCTGTCGAGGCCTTAATTATTTTTCTGTCCATCGCTGGCCTGCTGGCCGCGGCAAGGGGCGGGTGTGAGGGGGGGGGCTTAATGCGGCGATACGCGGCATTAGCGCGCCATCTCTCTCGGCCCATTGCGTCCTCGTCCATCATCTTTCCCTAGCAGCGCTCTGTCGTCTCCTTGCGCAGTGTATGGGGCTGCCCCGTCGTTCGGACCACCTCCCTCTGCTAATTCTTTAATGATTTCTTCTTCTTCTTTATTTAAAAAAAAAAAAATTCTTTGCTAGATCACCATAGAATTTCTTATTGATGTGGGAAATTATTATTTTTAATGAGTTTTTCCTTTTTTTTAAAATTTTTCTTTGCTGTGTCACCATAGAATTCTCACTCATCATATGAAATTTAAAAACAACCAAGAAAACAAAAACAAAAAAAAAAAAACAAAAACAAAAAAAGCTGAGCCGGAAGAATTCAAGTGACATAATTATGTCCATTATCATGTACATGATTGGAAACGCAGGGCATGAAATACAGGTAGGCACACATCAGACGTACGTGGGTTTTTCGCTACACGCACACTCGTACATGTAAACCTAAGCTGTAGTAATAATGATTATAATAATAATAATAATGTATAATACTTATATAGCGCATTTCTTGTTATATACAACTCAATGCGCTTACATCCACCATTTGCACTTATTCATACAATATTCATGCACACAGCAAAAAAGAAAATACCACAATGGCAAACGCACCTACATGCATAAACTGCCTCACCAGACTAGTTGTGGAGGAATTTAGGAGGGATCTAGTCATCTACAGAAGAGAATAGGCTTTTTTGAAGAGGTAATTTTTGAGCTGAGATTTAAAAAGAAGAAAGAGTAGGTGATTACGAAGGTCTTCAGGGAGGAGTTCCAAATAGAAGGTGCTCTAAAACTGAGGCTCTTTCGCCAACAGATTTCAGAGAACGCTTAGGGGATTTACAAAAGTTTTTGTGAAGAAGAGCGAAGGATGATGATGATGACGATGATAATAAAAAAAAATAATAATAATAATAATGATGATGATAATAATAATAATAATTAATGATAATAATAATAAATGATTATTGAAATTATTGTTTACTATCGTCCGTGATCATTATTATTATCATTATCATTATTATTAATAGTATTATTTCTTATTATTATTATTATTATCAAGATCATCACTATCACCATCGTCATCATCATCATCATCATCACCATCATCATCATCATCGTCGTCATTATCATCATCATCATCATGGTGACGGTTGTCACACGTCTCCATACAACACATACAACGTGAGCAACCCTGACTGAAGAATGCGAAATATTACTAGAGACGCATTAATATAATTTGATTTTTTGCCACGAACCTCAAATAGTCCCCCCCCCCCCCCTTCCTCCCCCCTCCTCCCCTGCGGGAAGGGAAGCGGGTGGAGATGGAGAGGGCGGCGGGAGGGGGACGGGCGGAAGGTGGGAATGGAGGGGTAGGGGGCGGGGGGGGGGGGGGGGGGGGGGGGGGGGGAGGGGGGGGGGGGGGGGGGGGGAGGGGTCGAGAGTTGAGGACGATCCATTGTGGAGGGAAAAAAAAGAGAACTGGGTCTCGTCGTACTTTGTAATCTGTTTTTAATCTGGAGGCAGAGAAGAGAAGAGAAGAAGAAGAAGAGAAGAAGAAGAAGAGAGAGAGAGAGAGAGAGAGAGAGAGAGAGAGAGAGAGAGAGAGAGAGAGAGAGAGAACAAATTCATGAGGTCGAGTAACTGTGGTAACATGCTTTTTTTTTTTTTCTTTTTTTTTTTGTTTTTGCGAAAATGGATATTAATGTCTTTCGCCATTGCACTTCCCCTCTCAACTCATTATGACCCTCCGCTAATCAAATCTCCACCAACTGAAAACTGACGAGTCACCGTAACTGAAAACCGTTGAGGGAATGTTGGAAAACCGGGGGGGGGGGGGGTGGTGGAAATTATGGGGGAAAAAAAAAATGGTAGCGGCGATCCGGGTGATTGCTAGATTGATATTTTACCAGTTCAAATGGTCGTTGACCAAAAATCAGAATCGTCCACAATAGAAATCGGAGCGCCAAACGGATAATTGATCATTCAGTTGATTGATTATTGATTTATGATTGATACATCCAATTTATTCGTTGAAACAGAGGATTGATTCATTGATTTATGATTGATGTATCCAATTTATTCGTTGTTGCGGAAATTGACTTTTTTTTTTTTTTTTTTGGTCACATTTTTGAAAAGACTGGTTGAATCCGTTTCAGTTTCAGTTTCATCAAGGAGGTGTCACTCACTGCGTGCGGATTAGTCCATACACGCTACATCTGCTTAAGTTTCTAGATCACACTGCCCATGATCTAAAGCGGATATATCAACGAATCAATGACTAAGATGAGAGAGACAATTGAAGACGAGGGACTCGTGGCTACGACTTTGGCAGATGTCTGACCTACGGCATTAGCCCAATGCGATGGTCAGACTTCGGTTGAGTCGAAGGTTCGGTTGTGTAGATCGGGAAAACAATATTCGATTTTCTGTTGGCTTTTTTCTTTGTTTTGTTTGTCTTTTTGACTGTCCATTATATTCTTTTATTCTGTCTCTCCTGTTTGGTTCTCTATCTCTCTCTCGTTTTATTTTTTTTTTCCTTTTATTTTTTTATTTTTTTTTTTTCTTACAA
>JADBJO010014220.1:47500-48579 GCA_016801955.1 Conus betulinus | reverse complement strand
TTTATTTGTTTTCGTCTCCGCCCTCACCCCCCCCCCCCCCCCCCCCCCCCCCCACCCTCCCCCCCCCCCCCCCCCCCCCCCCCCCCCCCCCCATCCCCCCCCACCCCCCCACCCCCCCTACCCACCCCCCCCCCCCCCCCCCCACCCCCACACACCCCCCCCCCCCCCTTTTTTTTTTTGGTGTTGTCTTGTTGTTGGCTTATTGTTGTTATGTTGTTCTGTTGCTGTGTCGTGTGTTTCTCTCTTTCTTTCTTTCGTTTCTTTTTATCTTAAAAATGTGAGAATCGTAATGCGCAATGTTGCAAGCATTGAACCTACAAGATTTTCCGAGCATTGAAATCTACAAAATATACTTATGTATGTTCATGTACTTTGTTTAATTTGGGATTCGCTGGTTGTACCCTTTCTCTTTGCATTTTCGTTTGGTTGTTCATGTGTTTTGTGTATTTTGACAATATCTTCGTGGATCAATGTAATATACGCTATAGCACAATAAGTTCGTTCTGTTAGAAAGATTGTACCCGACATAGTCAGTGTATCTGGGTGGGGTACAAGAGTGCTAATACCAAACAATGGATGGGTACAAAGATGCTAATACCAACAACCAAAAAGCAATGTCGACCGTAGTAATGATGCAGACTGTGACGACGAAAATGGTCATAAAACTTGCAACGGCAATGATGATTCGCAAACAAGTCTTTTGTTGGTTTGTTCTTTTGTTTGCTTGCTTCCCTGCTTACTTTTTCCTCCTCCTCAACATTTCGTATTCGCAGAATTCACCAGCCTGTGCGAACAGAATGCCACTTGTTCGCCATAGTTTCGACCACTGCTCTTTGATGCTAATGGCATAATGGAATAATTGATGGCGGACCCCTTTGATCTTCACAATGATGATGCCAAGAAAGTTTGGATGTGGAGCTCTTTCAGTTCCTTGTCGATCACTCTAATAGCCTTTGTGCTTGTTGGGTCATTTGATCTTCTGTGTGAAGTGCCAACGATTAAACTAAGTCCGAACACGATACGATCAGATGTAAGTAATTCTGCTCCAGGTTATAAAGAATAGTATCTTCGGGATCTAC
>JADBJO010014220.1:40000-45000 GCA_016801955.1 Conus betulinus | reverse complement strand
TGGAACTTGTTTGCTATCCTCCTCTATCCTGGCGTGGATTTGTTTATTTGTTTATGACGGGCCTATCCTATTCAGATCATTTGTTTATTTAATCTCTCTATTGGTTATGTATTTATTATTTTATCATATTTAATTTACACAAGTACATACATTGCGTGTTACTTGAAGATAGTTATTTGCTGCAGTGTGCTTAAGTCAAGAAGCTGCTCAGAATTCTACAGAAGCGTTTTTCTTCTTATCGGTTTATTTTAGTTCATTGATTTGTCTAAAATTCTAATGTTCTGTATTTCATCGTGTTATTTGTATCTCGTTTACCACATTTCGTTTATTGATGGAAGCAGTTGTTCGCTTTCTTTTAATTCTTGCGGCTCATGGGCCCCTCCTGCCCCTCCCCCGTCCCCTCGCATTCGTTGCTTATTGTGTTGTTTTATAAGGCGTCATACTCCTTCCCACATCCCCGTTCCCTCACGCTTCACTCCCCTATTTTTACTACGCGGGCGTCAAGTGCACGGATTGATGTATCCGGTACGGATGTTCTTATCACTTTAGCGGCTTCCTGCTTATCGATCGGATGCACATCTCATATCATCTTTTTTTTTCGCCACCGCCGGGAGTCCCCTTGTACAGTTTTTTTTTTTTTTTCTGGGGTCAGCAGCATTATATTTCCATCATTATCATCCTCATTAGGGGCTCTGTCATCTATGAGGTCATGGGTGATCACAGCAGCGTATGCATAATGGCAGCAGCATTCTCGCGCGTCAGGCGGGGCCATGAGGATTAGGGTTAGTTGGCTCTCATCATCATCATCATCTCATTTACGCCATCATCATCGTGTGCGTGACGAGTTGTGAGTGGGGTTGGGAAAAAGAATCAAAATTGGGTCCAGGACATTCTAGGCAGAAAAAAAAAAAGGAGTAGAATTAGTGCATGGAGAATTCCACGAGACGGGACTGCACCCGCTCCCCCCAAAACTTTCGAGCCCCCATCGGGCGCCTCCCCGCATCATTCCCCCCCCCCCCCCCCCCATACTCCCGGGGGACAATCCCCCGCCTCGGCGCGACAGGCGCCCAGAGACTTTCGCTTAGCAGACGCCCCTTACTTCCCACCATCCCGAGGGACACACGTTCTCTTCAAAGTTGATGATCTACCTGGCATTTTACACAGACTGAGGGTTTCAACAAGCGGCAAGGCGCACGCGGGATAACGCGGCGGGGAGAGGTCCATGGGGTGATTTCAACCCATGGACTGGTCAAGGTCTCAGTCTCATCGCAGCAGTACTGCGCTCAGCCGTACAGCATGGTGACAAGCGGTGAACCAAGGGCGATTTCAGTGATTCGAAGTGACTGTCAAGGAACTAGTCCATGTGACGCTAAAGCGCGAGACAGCCGTAATCTCATCGGAGACCGCTGGCGTATATCGGCGCCACGGATGGTCACGAAGGCCTGATGGGTATAAAGCGATTCATGACAAACTTGCAGACCGGATGGGCAGCACATGATGGGCTCCAATGAAACGTATAGCAAGCACGAGTCTGGCTGCGAAGAGTAGTGAGTAGAGTCACCAAAACGGGTCTGGTATGGTCAAACCTCGGGGCCTTACCTAATGTTATCGGTGTGGGCATGGGAGGAGTATTCATGGATATTATTAGTTATTTCTGCTAATTTTATGGTGGGTATATTGAGGTGTGATAAGCGCAGCGCGCCGCGCGCCGTTAGCGCGTGTGGGTGTGGTGTGTGGTGTCAGGGGGGATGCATGTAGATGAACAATGTGCTCGTATGTGTGTCTGTAGGTGCGTGTGCTGCTGGGGCGCTGTGGGTTGATTTGGGTGTTTTCCCCCTGTGTTGGTTTTTTTTATGCGTGGGAGCGCGCCGGTGGGCCGCGGCGACGCGGTGTGATGTGTGGGTGTGTGTGTGTAGTGTGTGTGTGTGTAGTGTGTGGACTGGTGTGATCCGGGGCGTAGTGAGCAATGAGAAACAGCTGAGCGAATGAGAGAACTTGAACACACTAAGAAAAGACTCACGGTCAATCAGACCATAGCACTTGTGCAGGCACATTACACATGGTCACACACACACACACACACACACACACACACACACACACACGACACACACACACACGGCCGTAGGCGCGCGCGCCACACCACACACACAACACACACACACACACACACACACACACCACACACACACACACCACACACGTCAAACAGAAACATGGGATAGCAAAGGAAAAAACAAACAAATACAGAAAAGAAAAAAGAAAGAAAGATTTCATCTGTAATCCAAGGAGGCGATTTATGTTTTGTTTTTTCTGTCTGACCTAACTCTTATCAGTACGTCCTCTCTTCATTCGAACTTAAGACCCTCTTTCAGTGTATCCAGTGGATTCAATAGCAGGCCCCCCACCCACACAAGGTCTCCTGTGAGAACAACTAACGAGCAAGACTCTGAGAAAAAAAAAAAGAAAAAAAAAAAAAAAAACGAACAAGAAAGGAAAGATACAAGAAAAGAAGAAAAAGGAAAAAAGCAACCGCGTCATCACCAGGCACCACAGGCACAGGCAGCTCCTCATCACGTCAACAACAGCTGCTGCGTCACTGCACTGCTCGTCCCAGGGGTTAGGTCTGCCACAGAGTGACGCAGGTCATCAGCAAAATAGCTTGAGGCGTGCTGTGGGGGGGCGCTTGTGTACTTCTTGACTTAAATGTCTGTATTGCGAAAAGGTGGCGGAATTAATACCGCGATTGATATGGTTATAGGCTATTTTGGAAGAACCGACCACCGGAGAGAGAGAAGTGAGAGAGACGAGAGAGAGAGTGAGAGAGAGGACAGAGAGAGAGAGAGAGAGAGAGAGAGAGACGCAAAGACTCAAAATTTGTTTTATTCAGGTAAAGGCCTAGGCTCCTTACTGAAGGGGGATATCATTCAGTAAATAAGAGAAAAGAAATCCAAACGAACAAAAGAATCAATAGCCAAGTAGCATTTTTCTTGTTATAGATTGAAATATAGCATCTACGAGGTCACAATTTGCAACCTGTTGAGCGCTTGGTGAATGTACATAATTTCATGTTTCAATGCAGTCTCATTCCTGGTTTTAGTTTTGCATGTCAAAATATAAGCTACTAAAGGAAGAAAGCGCATGTTCCCTTATTTCATATTCTCGCATAAACTAGACTGCAATGCTTTTAATGTGTTTAGTAATCTATTTCACTTTCAGATTCAGCGTATCTTACAGTAAGGTGAGGAAATATGGGCTTTTGAACGAAAACAGAAAAGAAGGAAACGACAGAAATAGAAAAAGTACATTTGTTTGCATTGAAATGCTTTCTCAATGTTGACATTCGAACGCACAACCGATCATGTTATGTCGAAACTAGGCAGATACCCTATTTAGTTCAATTCATATGTGAAATGCATCCAATTTGGGCTGAATTTAACAAGAATGAATGAAGATAGATTGCCTTTTAAGCATAAAAATGTTATTTAATTGGGATTCTAATGGTAAGAAATCATGGGCTACAAATGTCGTCACTGTTCGAATTGTTTATCGGTTTTCGTTTGTTTTGAATAACCAGGGTGTTCAAAATATGAAGGTTTCTTAGTATCTTTTAAGCAAAGAATCACTGATTGTAGATGACAGGACTGGCATGATCACATAGATACAAGTGACAGATTTTTTTTTTCGTACATGCTGTTTACAACTTCTCATCTGAGGAGAGAACCTTCTATTGAGTTGAAAATGAATAGATAAAGAGTGAACTGACCAAGTTTCGATCTGGTGTGTCTGGTATTGCATGTCATGGTTTTAGATATAGTGTCAGAAATGAAAACATGCTTACCTTCCGTCTCTGCAACATTGGTAAAGAAGAAGATCATTACACGTTTTATTTTGCTGCCCTGCCCTGAAGTGAACTTAGGGTAAGATTCATCCAGCCAAATACCGTAAGGTTCCATGTATTTTTAGATTAGCTTTGCTAATGTCAACTAGGAGAGAGAGAGAGAGAGAGAGAGGAGAGAGAGAGGGAGAGAGAGAGAGAGAGAGAGAGAAATGGGATGCAGGAAACACAGGCTTGTGTTAACATTCTACGAAATCATAGAAGCAAGTGCAAGTCTATATGTTGCCGTTGATTCCACTGATAGTAATATAATGTTTTTTTTTAATGCGTTAAGTATGCGACAATGGCTAAGAAGGAAAAAAAACATTGTAGTGACAAATGAATTACAGGTGCAATGGTTGGCAGGGGTACCGAATAAAATGTTAGTGTATGCAAGCGATCGGATTAAATGCTGTGTAGAGAATACAAAACAATTGCTGAACATGAAGGAACAGACATTTTATGGACACAATCGTTGAATGGTTGATAGAATCTGCTCTAGATCAGAGTGGTGTTTGGAGTAATACCTGTTGTATTCTCCCTGAAACTAAGTGTGGAAGCAATAGTGTCACAACAATGTTTCCTACATTTCAAAACATGGAAGACATTGAAAACGTTAACAATGCCAACATTGATGATATTGGAGAACATAACACGGAGATTAACATTGTTTTAATCGCCTCATTTCCAAAGAGGAAGTCCATGCATTTAAGAAACTCAAATTTGAAGAAAATCTGCGAGGGCAATTACAATGATTGTTGATGTCCTCCAGTGTGATGACATTGCTATCTTCCGTCAGAATTTGATGCTTTTGTGTGGTTCACGTATTTTCCATCGCTCTGTATGACATCAACAGTAAACTTTCCTGTATCGTCATTAAAGTAGAATTCAAGTGTGAGTCATAGCGGATGACCTACCAACGAGATCTACGTGCACGATCTGAAAAGGGATATTCCACAAGTGACCATGTATTCTCTTTCATTAATTAAAGATAGAAACGATAAGATGCAGATAAAGAAAATTCTATCTTATTTCTCTTGATCCTCAAGTAACATTGGTCTGGGTCAATGGTAACTTATTTTAGCCTATTTTTTTTTCCGAGGAGTGGTATAAAAAGACAACT
>JADBJO010014220.1:35000-37500 GCA_016801955.1 Conus betulinus | reverse complement strand
TATCCGTTTTCCTCTTCCTTCCGTCTTTTCTTCTTTCTCTTTACCTTTCTGAGTTTCTACTTTATTCTCTCCGTTCTTCTCTCTTTGTTTAATAACCTTTAAGTATTTCAGTTTTTTCCCCCCCGTCTTGAAAAAAAAAAGACTTTATCGCATTAATTTTCTTATCTTCTTTTATTTTGAACTTTTATTGTCTACTCTTTTCTTTTACTTTGGCCACGTTTATGGGTTTTGTTTTTTTTTTATAGGCAACTGTGGGATTGTTTGTTAATCCGTTTTACAGGAAGGTTACTACACGCATCCACACACACACACACACACACGCGCGCGCGCACACACGCGCGCGCGCGCTCGCACGCACACACACACACACACACACACACACACACACATGAAATGCAAGACCGTCTGAATGTTACTCCGGTGGACATGTCGCAACATAGATTCCATCAACTAATGGAGCCCGCCCACGCCCTCTGGACCGTCTGAAAAAAAAAAAAAAAAACTTCAAAGAAAAGGCTGATGCAAAATTTTAACATGATGGCGGGAGAAAGAAGAAGGGTTAGCTGTCAATTTCTCAATGGAAGGGACGGTATTGCATCGGTGAATTGGTATAAGAAAGGAAGCGTACTTGTTTCCTACAGAAAGATGGAGTTATGTAGATGGTATATAGAGATACTATCTAACAAAACTGATTATAAAATGTTTTTGTGTGCAACCAATGCAGTAAATCAACATCTTTATCATGATTGTATGTATATAACAATGTTTTATTTCTGTGTACATGATTTTTTTTTAACACAAAAATGAGAACATTTTTTCTTTATTTCTTTTTAAAAATGTCTATCATACATGAGTTAACATTCTTTTGTTGCTTTTGTTTGTTTGTTTGTTTGATGAGGTCTTTTTCATTCTGAGAAAGTACTTCTTTCTCTGCTGTATTTTCTCTTTTTGTCCTGATTTTACATGAAAGTTAAGCCTTCGATAAGCAAACATTAATTCCATGTAAAACAAAAAAAATGCAGTTTTTGTGTATTTAGCTGTTTACAAATCTATTTGACATGAATTTATTTTTGCTTTATTTGTGAGGACAATTTTTTGTTCTTTATAGTTTTCTTTCATTTTCCTTCCATCTCTCTTTCAGTAACAAAACAAATGCACTTTCTTTCTCAAATTGAATACCATACACGTACACTTTGTTTATGCCAAGGATCAGCCGTGAAGGCCCATGCTGTTTTCATATTTGTTTTAACTTGATTTCAATGTATCCTTCATTCATTCATTCATTCATTCATTCGATCATTCTTCTTTCTTTCTTTCTTTCTTTCTTTCTCTTTCTTTCTTTCTAGCAAACCGACCTAGCTGGTAAGCCTGAGTTTCTGGAAAAGTCCGTTTTCACACCACCGAACCAGGAGCCCCAGTGGTTGTTTGCATTCAGTTATTCGGTGTCCGTCATGTTGTTATGTTTGTTTCTTTAGGCCAGGAGAAAGACAGGGGAATGGGGAAATGACGGGATTAGAGATAATGTTTCAGGAGCCAGAGTAGGAAGAGGGGTGGGCGAAGGGTTGAATTAGCGAGAGAATCTCTCTCTCTCTCTCTCTCTCTCTCTCTCTCTCTCTCTCTCTCTCTCTCTCTCTCTCTCTCTCTCATCTCATAATGAGTTGGCATTGACTGTTCCTTGTGGATTGCTGGTTGTGACGGGACACACCAGGGTGTGAATATGAATGGGGAATCTGAATAAATAGTGTGGGGTAATCCTTTCATGTGCAGATGATAAAGTGAGGGATAAGGACTTTTTTTTTGAAAGTCGTCTATTATCTTTCAGACAGAAAAGCATTGAAAAATTCTTTTTGATGGAACCTCTATGAACAACCTAGACATTTCATTCTGTTTTTTGATGCTCTGAATGTGATATTCCTAGTTATGTAGCAAATGTAAGTTGCTGTCTGTCTCTCTGTCTGTCTGTGTGTGCCTATCTCTGCATGTCAGTAAGTCTCTCTCTCTCTCTCTCTCTCTCTCTCTCTCTCTCTCTCTATCTCTGTGTGTGTGTGTGTGTGTGTGTGTGTGTGTGTGTGTGTGTGTGTGTGTGTGTCTTTCTCTTTCTGTCTGTCAGTCTGTCTGCCTCTGTCTCTCTCTCTCTCTCTCTCTCTCTCTCTCTCTCTCTCTCTCTCTCTCTCTCACTCGTTTCATTCTTCACCATTTTTTCATTAGAAACTCCATGACCTCTCGAATTCTCTGAGGGATATAGCAGGAAACCACACAGACATACTCACTGTGAGACAGGTCACGAGAGAGATTCTTTTTTCTTTCTTTCAACGACGGTATCATCAAAGGCCAAAAGCAGAGAGCAGGTAACCATGCCAACAATGCCACTGCTTTGTCAGCCTGGGGGAAACTGAACTCTGCATGCCATTGGCTGAAGTCTGATTAAGCGTAACAGGAAGTATTTAGCAAGCATTGAGCTGGAGACATGCAGGGAAGGGATTGGGGGGGGGGGGGGGGG
>JADBJO010014220.1:5000-15000 GCA_016801955.1 Conus betulinus | reverse complement strand
TGCAGCACAGCGACAGGGACTGGTCCACCTAGAAATTTATTTGAGAGAGAGAGAGAGAGAGAGAGAGAGAGAGAGAGAGAGAGAGAGAGAGAGAGAGAGTTTTAACGACAGAAGCATGAAAGTTCCAGAGGCAGAGTGATTATCTGTATTGCAATGACTTATAAATCAAAGTCGGTCAGTCTTAATCTAGTTAGGCCAGGCCAGTCAAACATACATTACTAATTTCTTTTTATGTCCTGAGTAGTATCCCACCCCTGTAATTTCTGTTTTCTAACAACGAAACAACAGAATTATTGAAACTGAATTAACTGACCGATTGATGAACACATACAGTTATCAGGCTGGTCTTTATTTCACTCAAATTACATAAATAACATGTAGACTCAACAGATATCTCCAAGTTTCTTTTCCAAAAAGAAGGTCTCCCCACCTACAACCTGTTGATATAACCTGTGATATCATCTCCTCTCAGGGCCAAAAAATATCCGCTATCGCTCCCACGCTTCCTCTCTCTCTCTCTCTCTCTCTCGCCTCTCTCTCTCTCTCTCTCCTCTCTCTCTCTCTCTCTCTCTCACCAGTAACCAAGAAAACGGATCTACCATACTATAACACTAATTGGAAATCGTCCGTCCACCCACCCCCACCCCCTCCCAGCCCTCTTACCCTCTCCAAACAAGTGTTCCATCTGTTTCTTCCACCCTCGTTTTCTTTTTTTTTTTTTCTTCCAACAAACTGAAAAATCTGTCTAATACGCCAGACTCTCTGGCCACAACACAGCAGGACAATCGACTCAAGATGTATTGGAACAAGATTTTCCCTTAACAGACACACCCCCTGAGGACAAAACACAGGCTCCACCACCACCTCTCCCTCCCTCCCCCATCCACCAGAAGATAACCCCGGTTAATCGGTTGGGGAGACAGCAGCATTTCACCGTCACCATGGTGACCAAAGCGCTTCACCATTCCCCCTGGGACCGTTTGGATGGAGGCAAGGTCTTTGTGCTTTGTCCTCCCGGTTCCCTTGCGATACTGAGTATGCACTTGGGGGTGGCGACCGTCAGTCACAATAGTGTGTCCTTCGCACTTTCAGTATCGGATTACTGGGTTCTACATTGTCCTCGTGTGTTTCTTGTTCCTGGTCTCTTTGTGGTGCGGGGTCAGCACGCGGTGATGTTCGTTTCCCGCAGTCTGTTTTTTGTCACGTTCACTGTCCATGTCCAATAACCTGCATTCTATATTGTCTTCAGGTCCATGAGGGGACGAAGGGAGATTGACCAGTAATACGGTTTGGGATGGGGGTGGGATGTGTGGGTGGGTGGGGGTGGGGGGGGGGGGGAGGGGGTGGCCGCGACTGATTCTGACATTCCAACATCAAAGGGTTGTGTGTGTTTTTTGAAACACACACACACACACACACACACACACACACACACACACACGTGCGCGCGCGCGCGCGTACGCACACACAAACGCATTTATCTTATCTATTAGTTGTGTTGGATGTAGCTAGTCTGAATATCCAGGTAGACCTATCGAATATTATGGTGAAGCTATTTTCGTTACTCCATTAGATCTGTTGGAGATTACCCATAAACATAATTCTCGCTGATAACAATTCTCATATATTGTGGTAAATGAATTTTCACCATTTGGGCAGGCCCGTCGTGTGTTGTGGTATAAATATTCGTACTATTCATATAGATCTGTCATATACTGTATTATTAGGCCAGACCTGCCGTATCTTGTAGTAAAGATATCCTCACATTTTTAGGCAGATCTTAAGTACACTGTGTTGAAGGTTTTTTCACACAACTATGGCAGATTTGTGTATTGTAGTGAAAGTGTTCTATTTGGGTAGCGCTTCAGTATATTGCGAAGTTATTTCTCATCATTCGGGGTCGACCTGCTGAATGTTGCAGTGAAATGCTCTCATTCTTTGAAAAGACTTTGTTTGTATATTACGGTAAAGATGTAGCTATTTTCTTGTAATGTTAAGAAGCAAATTGAGAAACAGTCACTGTGCAACTGGGCGTTCATGCAATGTCTACTTTTTTTTTCTTTGAGTTGGATGAGTATGTGTCAGTTTCCAGGTGGACGTGTTGTTAAGGCATTCTGACTATATAGACAGGCCTGTTTTAGAAGAAAAGAAAACACCCGACGGTGCTGGGGAGGACCCAGAGAAGCAGCACTGTCTTCACCTGCCTTTTGAGCAGTCCTGTACCACCCTTGGAGGCCTGCGCTGTGTTGACGATGGGTACAGGCTGTTAAGGCATTCTGACTATATAGACAGGCCTGTCTTATAATGTGGTGGAGATACATTTCCTTTGCAGTTAGACCTGCTATCTATTGCCACGATGATAGTTTTCACTTCACAAGTTGCATTATACAGAAAGGCCTCTGCGCGTTGTGGTGGGAATTTTCTCACTGTACATATATCTCTGTCACATATGGTGGTGAAGATATTCTCACCATACAGGCAGACCCACTGCATGTCGTGAAGATGTATTCACTGCACAGGCAGACCTGTTGTATACGATGCTGAATTTATTTAACTTTACAGGTAAACCTGTTGTAGATTGTGACAGACATGTTTTTCGCTTTACAGAAAGCCCTATCATGAATTGTGGATGAAGATGTTCTTTATTAACAGGTAGACTTTTTTTTTCATATGGTGGTAAAGATATTCTCACTGTACATGTAGACCTGCTGTACATTATGTTTAAAATACTATCACTGTAACCACGCCACCTTAGCTTAAGGCTGTGTCAGAACAATTGACATAGGCTAGAACACCGAGGCTACATCAAAATGTTGATATATTCTGCATATTTATGCGGGGATTGTCTTCGGTTGTGACAAGCTCCTAGCATAACATTATCAGTCTCCCAAATCCCCCGAAGTCAGAGTGTGTCTGCCCACGTGGCGGGGTAACCAAAAATGGTCACACACGTAATGTTCTCATCCCCAGCTGATGCATTTGTACCATAGTGTTCAAGTACTTCAGCTGTGTGGATGATCCCTGGAGTCTTTTAGCCAGGGTACGACGACGACGACAACAACAACAACAACAACAACAACAACAACAACAACAAACTATACACGCAGACCTGTTGTATACTGTGGCTAGAATACTACATCTAGAGAGGCATCTAAAGAGTTTCACACACCATTTGGGTAGCGCTGTTAAACTTACAATTCGGGGTGAACCTGTTGTGCATCGTGGTGAAGATATTTTCACCATACAAATAGATTTATGTTGTAATGGAGATACCCTGCTTCATACTGTGGTGCCAAGACTCTCACCAATCGGGTAGACCCGCTTGACACCCAATTTGGGAGGACGTCATGAGCACTGTGATGAAGATAGTATAAGCACTAACGGGTAGACTGCTGCGTATTGTGCTCAAGCTCCCTCACTACACGGGTAGCCCTGTTTCAGATTCCCATGCAAACATTCTCAGTATTCAAGAAGCCGTGATATACATTGTGGTCAGTCTATACTAATTATTCCGATAGTTTTCCTGTGTGTTCTTTTTTTTTCCTGTCCTAAGACCATGCAAAACATTCTCAGTATTCAAGAAGCCGTGATATATATTGTGGTCAGTCTATACTAATTATATTCCGATAGTTTTGCTGCGCTGCGTACTCTTTTTTTCCTGTCCTAAGATAGGTCTATCGTTTGTATTTTTAAGTGTGTGTGTGTGTGTGTGTGTGTGTGTGTGTGTGTGTGTGTGTGTGTGTGTGTGTGTGTTGTGTGTGTGAGGGGGGGAGTAAAAGAAAGAGAGAGAGGGGGACGCACGCATCACACACACACACACACACACACGCACACACACACACACACACACACACACACACACACACACACACACACACACACACACACAACGATCGATACATAGATAAACACGTCTCTCTATGTCTGTCCTCCTCTCTCTCTCTCTCTCTCTCTCTCTCTCTCTCTCTCTCTCTCTCTCTCTCTCTCTCTCTCTCTCTCTCTTCAATCACAATGAATGTGTACTAATTGTTTGCAGGAAAGGGAAGAGGGAAATGTTGTTCTGTTACCACCACCACCACCACCACCACCCACCCCCCCCCCCCCCCCCCCCCCCCCCCCACCATGACATTCAAGACAGCACTAGATCTTAGGGAAACTTTGCCAGAGAACAACAGAGCGGGGCGTTCACCACCTTCAACACCAGACCATGGCTACCAGGGCACGCAGCGAGTTCATCAGGCGGAGAAGACCTGGGCATAGCACAGGGTCGCCCACCAGTCACGTCTTGTCCTCCAAGACAGCCACAGGGATTTACTGCATTGCCTTGTCCTGGCCTCGCCCTAGGTGTACTCATAGAGGGTGCTGGGTTAGTTGGGATAATTGTGTATTCTTTCCACAGATCGTGATGTATACGTCTCTCTGTGTCTGTGTCTACGTCTTCGTCTTTTTAATAATAATGCTGTTGTTATTGTTTTACTTGTTCTTGTTCAACACTGTTGTTGTTGTTGTTGTTGTTATCGTTGTCGACCTTCTTCATCTTCGTCTTCTTTTTTCTTCTTGATCTTCTTCTTCTCTTCTTCTTCTTTCTTCTTCTTCTTCTTCTTCTTCTTCTTCTGTCGTCGTCGTCGTCGTCGTCGTTGTCGTCTCTTCTCTTCTTCTTCTTCTTCTTCTTCTTCTTCTTCTTCTTCTTCTTCTTCTCCATCATCATCTCTAATCATCATCTTCCTCTTCTTCGTCTTTTTTTTTTCTTCTTGTTTGTATCTGATGAATTCTGTACATCTTTTTTTTCTTGCTTCTTTAACAAAAGAAAACTGTTCCTCCCTCGATCCCTTACCATTTACAGAAACAGACATAACAGGCTAGGCTCACAGAGCCAGTGTGCCTTCGTACTCCTCTCCATTGAGAGCCCACCAGCAATCCGAGGAAGAAAAAGCAGGTCAGATCAGTGAAATCTGTGATTACCCCATAGGGTTTTTCTTTCAGCGAAGGGAGGGGTTGGGTGGTGTGCCGTTTTGAGCCAGGCACCCATACACCTCCACAGCCAGCGCTTCCTGTTTCATCCAGGGTGCTGTGAATAAGGATGGAGCCCAGACTCTTTGGCGGCAGGTGGGAATTCCCTGGCTGTAGATATATTTCGTAAGGCAGCACAAGCACCATCACGTCCTCTCTCTTGTCTGTCATTTTAAGGCGTGCTTAAGAATTTCTAGAGTCACTTAAGAATTCTAAGAGTGTGAAGAAGAAGAAGAAGAAGAAGAAGAAGAAGAGAGAAGAAGAACAAGAACAAGAAGAACAAGAAGAACACGAAGAAGAACAAAAAGAACAAGAAGTACAAAAGAACAATACAAAGAAGAACAAGAACAAGAAGATTGTTGTTGTTGTTGTTGTTCTTCTCTTTTCTTCTTCTTCTTCTTCTTCTTCTTCTTCTGTTTTGTTTTTTAAAATTAAAATAAGTCCACNTTTTGTTGCTTGATTGAATAATAACGACAGAACAGACGACAGAAAGACAGATAATAGACAAAGAAACAAGCAGATAGATAGACAGACAAGACAGACAGACAGACAGACAAAAAGACGCACATTATCAAAGAATCTGTATAATGCCAAGTATGACATGAAAGGAGGGGATAAGGCGACTACGCCTGAAGGAATTCTTCTGTGATGAAGACGCCCCTGCAAGATTGCCAGCTACTTTGAAGTTCTACAAAAGACCTACTGGCAACCACCTACTGGCAGGGACAAAACGCCCTTGAAGCATACTGTAACACCATTGAAACACTGGTGGACAACCACATACCCAAACACCTAAACATCGAACCTCAGCAAGGATGAACGCAGGGCCATCAAAGAACTGAAGGAGCTGGTAATGGGGCAAGATTGTAGATGTCAACGCAGTCAGGACTCACACCAGTTCTATCACCTACCCAAGGTTCATAAAGACCGCCAGAATCCGCCTGGAAGACCTATCATCTCTGGAGTCAATGGACCTACTGAGAATCTGTCAAAACTGGTAGACTTTTGGCTTCAGCCTGTAGTCCGTTCTTTACCATCATACGTGAAGGATACTACACATTTCCTACAAATTCTGGAAGACTGGAAAACCACGAGTGGACCTTTGCCTGAGGGCACCCTGATTGTCACTGTAGATGCGGTAGGACTTGATACCACATCCCTCATCATGAAGTTGGTGATCCCTGGCAGAAATGATGAGTGAGTTTTGGTCATATTACAGACAGATCCCCAGTACCACCAAACTACTGGACATTGTAAATCACATCCTGTCTAACAATGTCTTCAACTTTGACAGAGAGCTCTACCGACAAATACACGGAACAGCGATGGGCACGCCTATGGCACCATCGATCGCCAATGTATTCATGGGCTGGTTGGAGAAGAGAGGATCTTGGCGTAGATCTCATCGATCGATGACATCATCATGTTGTGGATGCAGGGGTGAGCAGAACTTGAAGGAGTTTCTGACCTGGCTAAACATGCAGCATCCAACGATCAAGTTCACTGCCAATTATGGAACAGTGGCTATCCCTTACCTGGATGTCAGCATCAGCATCGAAAACGGTCAGATCACCACCCGCCTGCACACCAAAGAAACTGATGCGCACATGTACTTGCCGTTCAACTCATGTCACCCACGACACTGCATGAGGAGGGATATCATACGGACAGTGCCTACGTATACGCCGCATTTGTTCTGAGGACAGCAAGTTCCAGCAGAGAAGCAAAGAATTACAGCAAAGATTGATCAAGAGGGGCTATCCAGCAACGCTTGTGGAGGCATCCATTGGGAAGGTGAAAGTTATCTCTAGGAGTGACGCTCTCAACTACGTGAGCAGAAAGAACAACGCAGAGAGAGTGCCGTTCATCATCACCCATAACCCTTCGAATCCTCCACTTGGCCAGTGGCTCAAGACATACATGAAGGTCCTCCATACAAGCAGGAGGATGACCACGGCTGTTCCATTACCTCCAATCGTGGGGGAAAGAAACTGTACCAACCTCCGCAAACTGCTGATGCCTTCATGCTTGCCCCCTGATGTGCCTCAGACTGGTATTGGCGATCGAGGTGAAGATGCACATGAAGATGCAACAGGTTGCCACAAATGTGACAAACGACGGTGTATCATCTGCAAAGAACATCTGCAGGAATCACCTAACTTCACCAGCGTCAGGACGGGTCAATCTTTTAACATCAGAGATGTGGTCTGCTGCACTTCCAACAATCTGGTGTACTTGATTGACTGTGCAGCGTGTCATGATGTGCAGTATGTTGGGGAGACCGGCAACACCCTGGCGGAGCGCTTCTATACCCACAGGTACGACATCAGGCACAAGAAGGACACTTTGGTTGCCAAACACTTCAATGGCCCTGGTCACCAGTTGACCGACCTCCGCTGCACAGTCATCGAACTCATGAAAAGTCCGGACATCAATAAACGAAGAGAGAGGGAGAGGTTCTGGAGATACAAGCTGAAGACGAACTATCCACAAGGGCTCAATGTGTGGGCCTGAACAGAGAAACAGAGGATGATGGAGTTGTGCACGAGAGAGAGAGAGAGAGAGAGAGAGAGAGAGAGAGAGATGATGATGATGATGATGGTGATGTCACTGATAAGGTCACCAATGGACGTCATTTTTTCTATTGCGTCACCTGTTGTCATGCGGCCTGAAGAAGAGCAGTGGCTCGGAAGCTTGCTGAAGAAAGACGGTGTTTTGTGTTTTTATTGAATTTGATGCCAAGTACTGGTCAGTAAAAATATTCTCATGACCAATGTCCAGTGGCACAAAGAAAACGTGCATTGAACAACAACAACAACAATAACAACAACAGTAACACAACAGCAACAACACGAACAGCAGCAACACAACACAACAACACACTAGCAGCAGCAACAACAACAACATCAACAACAAGAACAACAACAGCAAGACAACAAGATGACGAAGAAGAAGAAGAAGAAGAAGAAGAAGAGGAAGAAGAAGAACACACAACAACAACAGCAGCAGCAGCAGCAGCAGTAGCAGCAGCAGTAAGAAGAAGAAGAAGAGAAGAAGAAGAAGAAGACCAACAACAACAACAGCAACAACAACACAACAACATAATAAACACACGTTGTTATAACTAAAGCAAATCCTATAGTAAGAAGATTAATATACTAGTTTTCACAGGATAACACAGAATCGGTTGTTATATCTTCTGGTGAAATATATGTAATAAACAGGTCGCAACTTCCTTTAAAACACGTAAACTGAGGGGAGGGTATTTCTGTCCTTTTTTTCCCCAAAAACGAAAAGAGAACTTCTCAAGTAGCTTGGCTGTGCTTTTGCCTATGTTTAATACTGATCTAACATTAGGAATTTTTTTTTTTCACTTCGTCAGCTTCAGTAGCTTTTCTTTTTCATCTGAGGCATGTTATTTGCAACGTGAATGGCATCCATTCCTAGATGACCCTCCCTCCCCCCTCCCGCCCCACAAATCGAAACTGTTGGGAATGGTAGGCAATAGGGGGATGAAGGACCTTTTTTTTTTTAGTTTGTTTGTTTCTGCGAATGTTCAGATATATATGTTCACAAGTCTTTGTTTGTTTTCGTTTTCTTTACTTCACAGTGATGAAAAAGTTAACTTAATTCCATAGATCTTTATTTGTCTAAACATTCCGAACTCGCACGACCTGTGTTACAATATTGGTGAAACGATCCACAGGTTAAAAATGTCGATGACGCAGCTGCCATTAAATGCATGGTCATAGAGCTCTCTTTGGATTTCATCAGTTTTCTTTCTTTTCTTTCTTTTAACGAAAATGTGTTGATTATGCTGATGAACAAGCCAACTTTCACAACTTAATTTCTATAGATTAATATTATTTATCGTTTTAAATGTATTTGAGCAGATGCATACTTCATTATGTAACTGCTGCTGTGGCAAAATGTCAGAAAACGCGTTGAGTTTGAAATGAACGCACTTCCAGCTCGCAGTAATCAGTTTGTAGGCCACTCAGCACAAGTTCAATTATAGAAGCATACATGTTTCAAACACACACACACACACACACACACACCACACACACACACACACACACACACACACACACACACACACACACACACACACACACACACAGAGTCACGCTCTCACAGACACACACACAGACACACACACACACACACACACACACACACACACACACACACACACACACACACACACACACACACACACACACACACACACACAAACCATGCTTCCCATCCCCCCTACTCACGTGTATATGAGCACGCACATATGTTTCACTCACTGACAAACAAATAAAACCAAATCTCTCTCTCTCTCTCTCTCTCTCTCTCTCTCTCTCTCTCTCTCTCCTCTCCACACACACACACACACACACACACACACACACACACACACACACACACACACACACACACACACACACACACAAACCGCCCCCTCCCCTACACATACTCAAAAAATTTATCCACACAGAAAGCTGTATAGACTTACGCAGAACATGCACTCACCTATAAACAAAACCAAAACTCTCTCTCTCTCTCTCTCTCTCTCTCTCTCTCTCTCTCTCCTCTCTCTCTCTCTCTCTCTCTCTCTCTCTCGCTAGCTAGCGCACAACCTATGCAAAAATTTCGTAAATGGAATAGTGCGACCTACTACACGTGAGAGTTGGACAGCTATGTCAAGTAACACATTCTTTGCTCTACGTGTACATCAGACCACTAAACCAAAAAAGAAACAAACAAAACAGAAATCCGTTACAAATATCTGCTGAGTGGATGAGACTTGATCAGATTTACAGCCAGATGGGTAGACTCCACCCATTTTCTGGGTTGGGACAAGAAAAAACCACTATGCAATGTAAAAGGCAGATTTTTAGACAAAATTTTTATCATGACGACATTGAAAATATGCTTTTGTTATGGAACATTCAAGTAAAAAATGAGATACATTAAGGTTTTAACCACAGACACACAA
>JADBJO010014219.1:41579-48584 GCA_016801955.1 Conus betulinus | reverse complement strand
GGCACAGCATGTAATCATTTTTTTGTAAGGCATGAAACTACGTAGAAGGTATTAAAGATAGTGAGAAGGGGGGGGGGGGGGGGGGGGGGGGGGGGGGGGGGGGGCGAGAAGAATAAAAAAAAGAGAGAGACGGGATGGAAAGGAGGGGGGGTACAGCATGACATATAATAATTTGAAATGGAAATGTACTAAAACGTACAATATTAGTAGTAGAGAGAGAGAGAGAGAGAGAGAGAGAGAGAGAGGGGGGGGGGGGGGGGGGTGGGGGGCGGCGGCAGGGCTGGACCGAATCTTCGGTTTTGTATATGATATCGATGGCCTGGTGGATAGTGGACAAGACTTGCCGAACTTGTTCAAAGCCTGTGTAAAAACATCAACAAACAACGGCATCAAAATCAGGTCTTTAAGACCAAGCTGATGATGCAAAGCACAAGAGTGCTTTTACCCTGATATAACTGCTCATGAACAGAAGCTAAAGAATTGTTTAACAGGCCTTTTACTGAAGCTTCCTTATTAGGAGTGAGGGAATGCAACAAAGTTGCCGAGAAGAAGCGTTTAGCGTCGCGGACTCCTGGCTGGGAGGTCATGGGTTTGATTTCCTTCAGAACCATGTGGGATTTTTCTGCCCTGACCAGCTCCTACCCCAGAGCTGATTTTTGCTATGGACTCAGCTGTGACGACTGAGACCACACAGCCCAGTTTCATCCACTAAATGGAAGCATCTCTGAGAGTGTTGCTCATTATCGATGACCGGTAATGCAGATGTCTATTTCTTTCGGGCCTGGTTGATGCTGGGATACAATATGAAAGTAAACAAGGAGTATAGCCTGTTTTGTACTCTCAGACTGGCATGGAAATCAAAAGCCTCACCTTCACCATCCGCATTTTCATTGATAAGCATTTTTTTTTTAAAGCGACGAGAGCCTGCATGAATACCTACTAACATCAGTTAAGGAAAGAAGAGTACACTGACATGCCCCTGTAATAAGATCATGTGGCTTTGGTGAAACAGTCGTCCAGAGAACTGTTAGGGGAGCAACACGGAGGGGAGCGGGTGGCCTGGGAAAAAAAAAAAGAAAGACGACAGTATTTCAGAGTGGATAGGTTGAATAGTAGCGAAGATTTCAAGCCTGGGCACAGAGCGGATAACACTGGATGAACCTAGTGGCCTGGTCTTCTTCAGTGTGGCGCCTGATGACTCATCATCACACAGTGAAAGGTCAAGGAGGACTGTTAAAGCATCTGAGGGAATAGAGTAAAAGAAAGACAGAATACACTGCTTTATATTATTCAGAGTGTAAACACAACACACACACACACACACACACACACACACACACACACACACGCACACACACACACTCACTGCATTTTCCCTCAGAACACGTATCACTGGCCAGACACAGGTCTTCACGGTCTCCACAATTGCCCCCAGTATTCAGTTCTGTTCAGAAAACACAGTGCACCCCAAGAACCTATCTCCTGCCGCTTTGTACAGTGACTACACTCTTCAAGTCTGTACTGAGGTGAGAAATAGATGTGTATAGGCCATGGTTCATGTTGCTGTGACTTCAGTCTAGAGGCTTCACTTAATTAAAGGAAAACAAAAATGCGTACAACAAACCCTCGCTCAACTTGAAGTGTACCGTTTCTAACTATTTACTTATCTAAGGAAAATCAAAGAGGGGAGTCGGATCACAGCTCACGAGCGGGGCAGATGTGCTTGGCTGTCGCTCTCTCTGCGGTGGACATAATCCGACCCAGGAAAATCTGTGCAAGACTGTGAGCGTGCGAACGTGAAATGGAACACTGAACCAGCATGCGTTGATGCAGCGCAATTTGTTCCAACGCGCCAATTTGTTCCAATGGTACAAATTGCCGGAACAAATTGTGCTGCTTCAATGCGTTAGTCAAAGGATGTGTCCTTTTCCTTTTCTGGTGAACGATATGTGCTTGAGAAATTAAAAGTTTTTTGTCATTCTTCATGGTGCGGTTTAGATGCATGTCGTGAAATTAATAATTCATGGAGGAATTTAGCTAGAAAAGAAGAAGGAAGGAAGAGAGGGAGGAGGGAGAGAGAGAGGAAAAGGGAAAAAAAATGTGTTTTCTGGTATCATGCCTACCGGACATATGTTTGACCATTGATTTTAGTGAAGTCATGTGTTCATCATGATATGCATTCATATATATGCATGCGAAATATATATATATATATATATATATATATATACATATACATATATATATTTCGCTAGAAATGACGAGCACAATTTCTGGATACTTTACCCGGTAAGGGTGGTAACAAAAGGGAACCTTCCTCCTCAAGTGACAGCTGTGTGAGTCCTGAATCGAATCCAGACCCGAAGGTAACAAAGAAAAAAAAAACAAAGACGGGACAGTGAATCCAGCTGTGAAAACATGGGGTTAGAGGAGACGCTCTGTGAACATGAACAGTAAATTGTTAGAGATGGCGGACAGGCCAGATAATCTTGCGACGAAAGACGATTTCAGAAGTTTAAGAAATGACATGGCTAAAATAACGGTCAGATTAACCACAAGAATTGATCAGCTCGAGTGTAGTATATTTGATGTCAGCAAACAGAACGAAAAACTTTCCTCAGAGCTGGATCAACTAAAAAAAAAAAAAAAAAAGAAAATGAAGACTCCGTTCAAAGGTGAACCAGACTGTATAGGAAAACTCCAATATAAAACGGAGTTAAACGATCATGAACAGTTTAACAGACTGTGGAATGTCCGTGTTTATGGGGTGAGGGAGGGGCAGGCAGAGACTGTGGAGAACTGCATACAAAAGTGTTGATATATTTCTCGGAGAAGGTGGGTGTGGCAGTCAGCGATAAGGATATCGAAATCGCCCAACGCACAGGCAAGCCGGGGGGGGGGGGGGGGGGGGGGGGGGGGGGGGGAAGCAAGCAGACCGAGGCCTACCATTGTCAGAGACTACGTTGGCAGGTGCTGTTGAACAGACTTAAGTTGAAACAGTCCAGTGTATCTGTTGGAGAGGATCTTACATACCAGAGTTATAAACTATTAAAAAATAATAATAATAAAATAAAATAAAAATAAAAAAAAGAGCCAGCGACCATTCGACGACGCTGGCTGCGTGGTCCTCAAATGGAAAGATCCTGGCAAAAATGAAAAATGGACAAACAGTGACAATCAATACAAATACAAACATTGATGAAGTGTTTTCACGAGCGATGTCGTCACAAAAAAATGCTGTGTTCGATTGAAGATTAAAAGTTAGATGTCCTTTCCTGCCCCCCCCCCCCCCCCCCCCCCCCACCCACCCACACACACACACACACACACACACACACACACTTCTATTTATTTATTTATTTATTTATTGATTTACTTTTGTATACTTCGCCTCATCTAATTTCCAATTATTGTCTCAATATTTTTGTCGCTGGTCGCACTTTGAATTACTGTCTTTTGCTGGCTATCGATTAACTGACTAAATTCACCCTCATTTCTGTTAAAACATGCACATCAAGATAAGGTGTGTGCCCGGGTGTCGTGGGGGGGGGGGGGGGGGATGTTTGATGGAAACGCTGGCCTCTTAGTGTACTTTTATGAACCGTGTTTATTTAGTGGAGTGGAAACTTTTTTTCTTTTTTTTTTTAACAAAGAAAGTAGACCCTCCCCTATTGGAAAATAAGAACTTTTGAACATTCCCTCTATGTTCATGGGCATAAGTATGTTCATGGGCTTTGTCATGAGTATGTTCATGAACATTTTCTTTATGTTGCAGACTATGCCCAAACAAGTGTTCCATGCTGTGTGAAACCGTTACGGGAGATTTAGCTGGATACTTTTGGTGTTGCTTGCACTCCTCCTCTCCCCCGTTCGCTGTTCTCTGCTGCGCCCCCTCCCTGCTTTCCGTTCTGCCATCCTCAGTTCTCACGTTCCTGTGCCCCCCCCCCCCCCCCCCCCCCCCCCACACACACACACACACACACACACACACACACACACACACACACACACCACACATTTGTACAATTTTTTTTTGGTAAACATTTTTTCGTCATCCTTCGTAAGTTTGGCCAGTAGGCATTGTGTATTTAATAATAATAATAATAATAATAATAATAATAATGGTTTCTTATATAGAGCATAATCAAACGGATTTCTCTAAGCGCTTCACAAAAAATCATACTACATTCACCCTTCTCATATACATTAGTACACCTTACACCCAACTACGAGTACGATACAATAACTAACAAATCCTACGAGTACGACATTCACTTATTTTCAAGTATCACTACAAAAACTAAATCATATAACGTTCAGTTATACAACAAATACATGTAACAGAGAACATACACATACACTACATTTGAAAAGGCCCAGACGGCTATGAGTTAGGTTGTACCCCCCCCCCCCCCCCCCCTCCCACACACACACACACACACACAGAGCATTGACTAATTATGAGAATATAGATGGGTTTCAAGTTTAGACTTGAAAGAAGAGATAGAATCTGAATGTCTCAGAGAGTCTGGCAGTCTGTTCCACGTCGTTGGAGCTTGAAAAGAGAAAGATCTTTCACCAGTAGTAGTCCTGAAGCAAGTCATTCATAGAAGGCGGTCGTCAGCACAGGAGCGTAGTTGTCGAGAGGGGGTGTAGATTTTAAGGAGATCTGAGAGATAAGAAGGTCCATTTTCAAAAGAGAGCAGAGAAAGTGGGTTTTGGACGGGTTTGATGATTTTTTTTTTCCTAAACCTTTAAATGTGTGCAGAAAACTAGTTTCTTTTCTGCCACCCAGTGCATGGAAGAATCAGCAATGTTTATTGTAGTCTCGTCTTTGTGCTTGATCCTTACAATGCGAATTTGGATGTAATACTCAGTGCTTGCTCCAATGCGTAATGCGTTCAGTTCAGGACATTGACTATGCTCTCTTTTCTTGTGCTTTATTCCATTATGTGTTTTAAGTATTGATGCCTCAGTCATTACCTAATGTCATATCCACTAGGAAGATTTCGAGTTAGTTTACATTGTTGATTGCAGGGGTGGCGGCGGGTGTTTATGTTGGCCCACATGTCATATCCACCAGGAAGGTTTCGAGTTAGTCTACATTGTTGATTGCAGGGGTGGCGGTGGGTGTGTATGTTGGCCCACCTGGACGTCAGTGTGTAGCTAATTTTATGTGGACGGCCGCGCACGCGCTCTCTCTCTCACACACACACACACACACACGCGCGCGCGCACAGACGCACAGACACACATATGCACACACGCTCTCTCTCTCTCTCTCTCTCTCTCTCAGTCACTCTCTCTCACACACATTTTTTTTTCTTTTTTGAAAAGGGGGGGGTGGGGGGGGGGGGGGGGGGGGGGTGGAC
This sequence comes from Conus betulinus, assembly GCA_016801955.1. Lineage (NCBI taxonomy): Eukaryota > Metazoa > Mollusca > Gastropoda > Neogastropoda > Conidae > Conus > Conus betulinus. The sequence continues at coordinate 43,212 of JADBJO010014219.1, read as the reverse complement.
GCTGCTCGTCGTTGGGCTCAAGCAGCGAAGCAAATCATGATTTCCAATAAAGTGATTGTTGGTGGTGGTGGTGGGTGGTGGTGTGGTGGTGTTTGTTTGTTTGTTTGCTTTTTAAATCAGGGGGGGTCCCAAAGGAAATCGGATAGTTTTGTTTGACTAAGACGAAAGTAGACTTCTATGTTGGTTGGGCGGAAGTGCCAGCGGAATGCAGGATTACATGTGTCCTTCCGCTGGCTTTAATGATGTGTATGACCCTTCCTCTGTTGGATGATGCCTTCCCCCTCTCCCGCCTGCGCTGCCGCTCTCTGTCTCCCCCTCTCTCTGGCCGGTGCTCGCCTTCTGTGCCGTGTCTTGGGTCGCCCCCCCCCCCCCCCCCCCCCCCCCCCCCCCCCCCCCCCCCCCCTTCCCTCATACCTGGATAGAAATCTCTCCTTTCGAGAAGTCACATCCTAAGGCCGGATCAATTCTGGAAGGTATGTCACATACGATAAGTGAGATCACTTAACAGTACAGGATTTTGGCCTGGTACCTTGGACACTTTGGTCTATGTTGGCATTATCGGTATGTTCAATGCCTATTGTATGGGAGCACTACTCATATTTCAACCGCCACTACCTTTTAAAACTGTGTATTATACGTTTCTTTTTTTTTTTTTTTTTTTTTTTTTTTTTTTTCAATGTGATCTAAATTAGTCCCGTATCGTTTGACGCACACATTTCGCACGAATTTAGATATTGGGTCATCCTTAGATATACATCTAGTTTGGTTTTTGTTTGGTACTCTGGTCACTTTGATTGTTGATCTTGAGTTTGCTCAGTTACGAAAAACAAAAGTAGATGGGACCATTCTTAGATCCAGAGCTAGAAGGGCTTCACAGGGTGAAAAAGTAACCAAGTACTTTTGTGATCTTGAAAAAAAAGACACTTTGTTAGCAAGCAGATGTTGAAATTAGTTACGGATCAAGGAAATGTTTTGCTAGAAACAGATGAAACGTTAGAAGAGACGAGGTCATATTACGAGCATTCGTACAAGAAAAGAGAAGTAAAAGGTATTGATATTAGCAGGTCTATTTCAAATCTGCCACACAACTAAATGAAGACGAAGCAGAACATTTCGAAGGTATCATTACCATCCAAAAAAGCTTCTGAAGCCCTGAAAAACATACAGACTGACAAAAGTCCTGGTGCTGATGGGATGACAGTACATTTTTTATGTTCTTTTTGGTAACAAATAGGAGAGTTTGTGGAAACAAATAGGAGAGTTTGTAATAAGATCATTAAATGAAAGCTTTATATATTAAGAGATGTCGGTGCCTCAAAGAGGAGGACTAATAACGTGTCTACCAAAGCGGATAAACCAAGAGAGTTTTTAAGAAACTGGACACCAATTTCCCTGTTAAATGGTTCGTATAAGATAGGTGCCACCTGTATAGCGAATAGAATTAAGACTGTTTTACATAAATTAATTAATGAAGACCAGACAGGTTTAATTGCAGGACGTTACATTGGAGAAACTATAAAAAAACATATATGACAAAATGTTTTATCTGAAAAAAAACCTCCCTGCCTGGTTTAGTGGTATCAATTGACTATGAGAAGGCATTTGATTCGATAAACTGGACATATATGAATAA
>JADBJO010014219.1:31579-36579 GCA_016801955.1 Conus betulinus | reverse complement strand
TTCGCGTTAACTCTTGTGCTAACTAAGAAAACATTGAAGTCAATGTTGGTCACAGATACACTCGTGCACATATAAACACGCGCACGCAGAGCAACTGAATGTATTATTACATCGACCCACTTGTTGGACACGGGAGTTGAAAAGTAGTTCTTACAAACAACACAGGCTACCAGAAAGAAAGTGAATTTGACAAAGAGTTCAAGAACAACCCCCAAGAATCATTTTGTCTACACACTGTTTCAGCATAAAAAGAATGATTTCAAACGCAATGGAATACAAGAAGTCCATGAAGACACACAATGACGGGAAATAAATAAAACAAAACAAACAAACTTACTACACCACAAAACCAACGAAGTATTTTACAAACAAAACAAAAACAAACAGACAACAACAAGAACAACAACAACAACAACAGAAACCGACAATAACTCACTGCAAACTTTTTTGTTTTCACAGAGTAGCCAACGTTGCATTCACTGTCACTGGAACATGATGATCCGGCTTTAAGTCCTTAACAAAAACAAGATCAAAGAATACTCTTGTATTGAAAATAACGCAGAAGCCATTCCTGTCTTTCCATTACAAATAAGGTTCTCTTTTCTCAGTCTGTAGGTCAAGCGAATGGGTTTTAGAGATTCAAACATCTGATTGAAACGCATGCTGGGATAACAATAGCGATATCAACTGTCTGTATAATGTCCATATCGCCTTGGGTATTTTCTTACTCTGATTGATCTGTAAAACAGACAGACGCGGCAAAGTTGTAGCGAGTTTGCCCGTCAGCGCCATCTGTATCATGAAAACGACGGAGTCGGTTTCGCTGAACTCGAACTCTAACACGGATTACTTCCCTTGCAAATGTCTGAACATACTAAGTATTCTGATTCCTCTTATCCCTGGTTCACTAGGAAACTAGAAGGCATTAGGCAGAATGAAGTCCTTTGCAAAGGCTGAACAGCTCGCCCAACACACACACACACACACACACACACACACGCGCGCGCGCGCGCATGCGGGAGCGCGCTCCCGAGCGCACACACGCACACAGACAGGCAGACAGACAGACAGACATTGACAGAAGAGGTCAGAAACTTACTACAAGAGAAATCCGGGGCATAGGTGGAGTAAGTGGCATTGCAGACACACTTCCCGTTTTCACACAGTTTGTCCACGCAGCTCCCATCTGTAGTGCAGTCCGATCCTATGCGCCCTGTCTTTGGCTCTGTAATGACATACAATGATCCCATGTGGCCTTTGTTTGTTCTGGAATTGCACAGAAGTACTATATAAGCAATCCCATGGCACTGTATTGCACAACTCATCCGGCATAACCCCGTGGTTATACAAACGTATCCTAGACGTCCGTCAGGCATGGCCCTGTGGTTACACAATGTTACACGCTAAATGCGCTGACTTCCTCAGCACAAGCTAAGTGCAGTAGCTTAGCTTATAAGAGTTCGTTGCAGAACCTGTGGCAGGTGCTCGGCTTGCAGATGACAAAAATACACCAGGCGGTATGGAAACGGACAGGATCCTTTTATTTACAAACGTGAACAACAACAACAACAACAACAACAACAACAACACACACACACACACACACACACACACACACACACACACACACACACACACGTACAATAAGTCACACAAGAATTCAATCGTATATGCAACAGGCAATATTTTATCCATGGCAGCTGTTCATCGACTAGACTCAAACTCAGTGAAGACTCGAACACTTTTATGCTCAACAATGACTAGAACTCTTCCAAAAGAATCCTATTTCTCTCTCTCTCTCTCTCTCTCTCTGTGTGTGTGTGTGTGTGTGTGTGTGTGTGTGTGTGTGTGTGTGTGTGTGTGTGTGTGCGTGTGATGTCATCTTTAGAATATTCTCGAACATAACTCGATTATTCTTTTCTAGAATATTCTGCATACCAGTGAGCTTAACCAATGAAACTGTGACAAGTGTATGCGAATCTAATTCGTTCAGCTTCTACAACATCCTCGAACCTTCAGTAATGCACAAGCAACTTACGGAAACCTGGTGAAGATTCTAACACGATCTTGAATATTCCAATCGCATTATTAATCGAAACCAAAAACAATACCAAACAATAAGGAATACGTTCACTTTCAAAATGTTTTAAATAAATCAACAATAGCACGACACTGACCCAAAATACAGAAATCTAAAAGCGATAAATAAAAGAAAACTGGCAACCCGTCATTATTGCTATGACGTCTTTCGCCAAAAGTTTCTCCTCTCTTGTCTCCTTTTAAATTGTAACGTACCCCCCCCCCCCCCCCCCCCCCTTTAAGAATATCCATAAATTCCTAAAAACGTTTACAATCTAAAAGAAATGGCAAATGACTTTAAACAAAAATCAACTGGCAACACACACCCAGTTCAAAGTCTACAACCAAGTCTCATTTAATCATGCACGACTTAAAAAAAAAGTATGCGACCAGACTGTCTGTGCCTTTCACATATTCAACCTTCATATCAACTGGCAACACACGCCCAGTTCAAAGTCTGCAACCAAAGTTTCATTTAATCATGCACGACTTAAAAAAAAAAAAAAGATCTGCAACCAGATTGTCTGTGCCTTTCACATATTCAACCTTCATATCAAAGTTCTGAAGGTACATGGCCCAGCGCATGACCCTAATGTTCACAAACTTGGCAGATTCTAAAAAGAGATAGAGGTTTATGGTCAGTACACAACATGAAGAGAACCCCCTGGAGAAACAGTTCAAACTTTCGCACTGCCCACACAATAGCAAGGCACTCCTCCATGGTCGCATACCTCTGCCCTGCCCTGGTTAGTTTCTTGCTGGCGTATGAGACTAGGAACAACTTTCCTGTCATGGTCTTGCATAAGGACTGCACCAACACCTTCGTCAGAGGCATCAGTGCAGAGCACAAAGGTCTTGGTAAGGTCAGGCAACCGTAGCACAGGTTCCTCGGACAGAAAGTTCTTCACAGTGTTGAAGGCTCGGTCTTGTGCATCTCCCCACTCCAGTTGGTTGGGCTTCCCCTCGAACAAAAGGTCCGACATTGGAGCAGTCACTGTTGCAAAGTGTGGCATGTATTCTCTGTAGAACCCCATTAAGCCGAGAGAGGACAACAATGGTTTCTTTTTCTGGGGACGATGTGCTTCCAGAATTTTTGTCATATTGTCCTTGAGCACCCCTTTCATCCCTTCCTGGAGACGGTGACCAGTGAAGTCAATATCATCTGCACCAATAACACATTTGCTGGGTCTTGCAGTCAAGTTGGCAGAAAACAGCCGTTCGAACAGCTTCTGAAGAATTTTCAGGTGTTCTGTCCATGTTTTGGAATGGACCAGGATATCATCCCAGTAGTATGTAACACCTTCCATGTTACCCAATAGTTTTGTCATGCCCTCTTAAGTGTTGCTCCAGAATTCTTCATACCGAAGGGCATTCGGAGAAACTCGTATGTCCCATCTGGAGTCACAAATGCAGTCTTTGAAATGTCCTCTTCTGGTATGGGGACTTGCCAGTACCCCTTGCTGAGATCAATCTTGGGGAAAAAAAAAAAAAAAAAAAAAAAAAAAAAACAAAAAACAACAAAAAACTTTGTCTCCACTCAGTCTCTGGAATAGGTCAGCAGCTGTAGGCATAGGTTCAGGTAAACCAGCTTGTTGAGTCGCCTAAAACCGATGGACACACGGTTAGTACAATCTTTCTTTTTTACAACGCAACTGGCGACGCGTATGGCGACCCTCGGGACTCCCATATACCTCCCAGTTTCAACATGTCTTTGATGTCCTCTTTCAGTGACTCTCTGGTAGCATAAGGCAATTGGTAGGGCTCAGGTGATGCCAACTTCACTTCATGCTGAATCAGATCTGTTTTTCCTGGAAACTCAGTGAAGATACTTGAGTACTCATTTAACAGTCCACATATTTCTGGTTGATGCTGGCTGTTCAGTTGTGGCCCAAATCTACACTGATTTGAAAACATTCAGTTCTAACAGTTTTTCGTCGTTCTAGAACGTTCTTCACTATAGTAGTTGTCATCATCACTGGGGGGTGGGGGGTGGGGGGGGGGGGGGTGGGGGGGGGTAAGGTGGCTCGCATTCTTGGAGTTCAGCAGCGTATGCATCTGTGGCTTGCTTCTCTTCCCGTTCAAAGTATTTCTTGAGCATATTTGCGTGGAAAATCTCCTGTTTGCCTTTGATTTTCACTTCATAATCATTCAGCCCCTTGACTGCTTCTACAGGATAGGGTCCTTTCCACTGCATCAGCAGCTTGTGTTGTGTCAGTAGGCAGCAGCACAAGGACTTTGTCACAGGGCTGAAATTTCCTGACCTCGGTCTTCAGGTCATAATAGTTTTTACTTTTGCCTTGAGACGTATTAGTTCACTTCGGGCTAACTGCAGGGTATCGTCAATGCGTTCACACAGCTCAAATACATATTGATAGCTGTTCTTGATTTCTGGAGATTCCATTTCTTTTGTCCACATTTCTATCAGGATGTGCAATGGTCGTCGCACAGGCTGGCTGTACAATAGCTCAAAGGGTGAGAACCCAGTAGATTCTTCAGGGACTTCCCTGTAAGCAAACAACAAGCTATTGATTGATATATCTGTGCCATTGTCGTGTGAAGCTCCGCGCGAAGGGACTGCACAGTAGGAGAAAGGCGTGTTGCAGGATTCTCTCCCTGGCCCACCCACTGCAAATGCCCAAGACTGATGGGAACACTTCAGAGATGCTGTCTATAACGCCGCCATGTCCACCTTTGGCAAAAAGACCAGCAAGTCAGCTGATTGGTTCAAAGCCCATTTAGAAGAAATGGCACCAGTCATCGAGGCCAAGAGAAACGCCCTGACAGCTTACAAAACCAATCCCAGTGAGCAGAACCTCCAGGTTCTCCGTGCTGCTTGCAGCAAAGTCCAGCAGTGTGCCAGCAATGCGCCAACGATTATTGGCTTCAGCTCTGCTCCCAGATCCAGACCGCAGCTGACACAG
>JADBJO010014219.1:10000-25732 GCA_016801955.1 Conus betulinus | reverse complement strand
GTCGAAATCCTATTTTAAAAAAAAAAAAACAAAAGTCCCATTGACATTGGATACAGAGATTTCAATATACTTGCAAGAATGAGATTATATATATATATATATATATATATATATATATATATATATATATATATATATATATATATATATATATATCATATATATATATATATATCCAATTATAAACAAAACTTGCTCTTATGTCTTAGATTGAAGAAATAGGGGCAGATAAGCATTCATATCTGCAGTGGAAGATAATTCTGCCTAACTAACAGCATGTACTTGAGTGGGTGAATGGGGAATAATAAATGCTTCTCAAAATGAGCCTTCAGCAAGCTTATAGTCTCCAAGAGGGAAGACAATCTCCAATGGAGAGAAAACTCAGTAACATATAACTCCTGGTCAGATACCGGTATTTCAAAACCTGATCATTTTTCCTCAGTGACAAAGGAAAGTGGTAACTTGACTCCTCTGCCCTTTCTGTTTTAAGCAGAATGCTATCCCAAAAAAGGCTGGTGTGCAATACCATAGTATGGTTGTTGAGTTAATTATAAACAAAGCTTGCTCTTATGTCTTAGATTGAAGAAATAGGGGGGGGGGGGATAAGCATTCATATCTGCAGTGGTAGATAATTCTGCCTAACTGACAGTATGTGCTTGAGTGGGTGAATGGGGAATAATAAATGCTTCTCAAAATGAGCCTTCAGCAAGCTTATAGTCTCCGAGAGAGAAGACAATCTCCAATGGGGAGGAAACTCAGTAACATATAACTCCTGGTCAGATACCGGTATTTAAAAACCTGATCGTTTTTCCTCAGTGACCGAGGAAAGTGGTAACTTGACTCCTCTGCTTTTTCTGTTTTAAGTAGAATGTCAAAAAAAAAAAAGGCTGGTGTATAATACCGTAGTATGGTTGTTGAGTTTTCAACAAAAAAACACACCAAGGTGCCACCTAAGAAGCAAAAGAAAATCATGAAAGATCAAAACAAGTTACATTTTCTTGTGAAAAGTAGAAAAATATAAACAGATAACCTCTTAAAACACAAGTGCTGAGGGCCAGTTCTTGGAATGAATCCACAAGGGACTGAATTACAAGAAACTAATACATTCCAAGGATAAGTAACCGAGCACCATTCCAGCAACTTACAGAGCAGCTTGGTGTTGCAATGACTTCCAGATATATTCAGTTATAAACAAAGCTTGCTCTTATGTCTTAGATTGAAGAAATAGGGGGAGATAAGCATTCTTATCTGCAATGGAAGATAATTCTGCCCAACTAACAGTATGTGCTTAACCTTCACATCTAGCAAGGTGGAAACCATCTGGGACCACATTGTCGGGTTTCATTCACTTAATGGATGCTTCTCTGAGTGTTGCTCAAATTTCCTGACCAACACTGAAGGTGTCTGTATCTCACAGGCCTGGTTGGTCATATGATATTTAATGAAATGAAGCATAGAGGATAGCCCTGTCATGCAAAGCCTCAGGCATGGATGGGAATGCGAGCATTATCTTTAAAAGGGTCATCCTCATCGATCAGCGTAAAAAAACAAACAAACTCATATTTAGTGGCCCTTCATGCCCTGCTGTCGTGATGACCTTAGTTTTGATTACCTCTCCATGTCTGTGACTTTGGTTTCGTTCTGTTGGGATCACCAGTGCTGTCAAATTCATGAAGGCTGTTGTTGAGTAGACGTAACGGCGACCTCTGGAGGAAGAGCTCATTAATGCTGGCACGCAAAAAACACTCAGAGACAGAGTGAAGATAATCCAGCCAGTTCTCCATGAAGCCAGCCACCATCATCACTGGATGTGGATTGCTATGTGTCAGATGAGTATGCCCTCTGTAATGTTGTCCCCGGTGGTATATCATAGAGACATATGCATAATGCTTATGAAGTGTGGATCAAGAAAAATTATCATGTGTGCACCATACTGACTTATACTTCTTATACTTGTTCTTCTTATACTTGTTCTACGTGTCGCATGTGCTTGTTAATGTGAATAGAATGTCTACAAAACAAAACAAAATAAAACAAAAGTTTCTGATTAACATTGTCATTTTTTGTTGTTCGGTCGCACTCATGGCACTCAGTTTTGCTGCAACCAAACACAAAGAGTTAACCCAAACAAAAAAAACCAACCTAACACGTTCTCATGTGGAGTGAGCTGTCACTATACATGCGGAAGACATGTCAGGCGATTTATATAGCGTGGCTGGGTGACAGCTAGCTCTTGTACATTGATGTTCAAACAAATTGGCTCTAATATTCGCTTCTCCCTTCTCGCTTGAACTCTGAAAGGCAGGAGTGCAGCGACTGCTTCTTCCCTTACCCACGAGCTAAAAATGCTTCATGATAAGCCAATTTGGATGGAATTAGGCATGCAATGAAGAGGATGCGTAGGGGAGGTAATTATTAATGAGTTTCATTTTGTCGTAGAATTGAGAGAGAGAGAGAGAGAGAGAGAGAGAGAGAGAGAGAGAGAGAGAGAGAGAGAGAGAGAGAGAGATGGGGGGAGGGAGGAGAAGAGAGAGAGGGGGATGTAGAGAGAGAGGGGAGTGAGAGAGGGACGTAGGGGCATTGAGAGAGTGAGGGAAATAGAGAGGAAGGAGGAGATGGGAGAGGGAGAGAGAGAGGGGGGGAGAGAAGAAAGATATAGAGACAGGAGAGAAAGAGAGAGAGGGAGTGAAAGAGTTAGAGAGAGAGAGAGAGAGAGAGAGAGAGAGAGAGAGAGAGAGAGAGAGAGAGAGAGAGAGAGAGAGAGAGAGAGAGCTGTCGTGGAGGTGTATTCTGACACTGTCATTCACTCACTACATGTTTTGGTGCCAGAGTCGCAGATCAGGCCACGTCGACAGTATGGGCTATTCGGGTCGCAACTGGTGTGTAATTTTAACTCTACACAAACAACGTGAAGCAGCATATTTAGAATCATTCTACTCTATGAAGATCAATAAAAGAATGAAAAGACAATGTTAACTGTCATTGTTGTGCATTAGTTTACTTGGTTTGCCCAAACTTGGATTTCACCTACATCAGTGCGAATTTGTTTCCAAATTTTGGGTGATGTGGTTTACAGAGCCTATTGCTGATGTCAGTGCATTAAAAATGACATAATCTGATGTCAGTAAATATTGTTGGGGCCGCTAGATTTACGGGGCTGTTGCTGACTTTAAGAGATGGATAAGGGCTGGCGTTTGTGTGGGTAAATTGACATAAACTGTCGTTTGGTATTGATATATATTCATGAGAACTGTCGTGTCGATCAATTCATGAAGACAATTGTTAGTGTGAAGCAGTTGCTTGATTATGATTTTTTTTTCTTCGCTGGTAGGCGCTGCAGTCATGAAAAAAGAAAAAAAGTCGGCTGGTACATCCCATGAGAACACTCCCGTGGAGGTTCTGTCGTGTCAAATCCAGTGGCCCTTACACAGTGGCATCTGCTTGGCCACGAATATGTCCGTTGATGTCTTATCGGAAATGCCCTGTGCATGCCTGGTGCAGATATGAACACAACGCAGGATTGCAAGGGTGGTGCAGGACTGCACCCTGCTGGTTTGTACGGAAGTTGAAGTAGTGCTTCTCCGAGTTCTACCTGCATCTTAGGGTGTGTCTTTTCCTTGTTTGCCTTCTGGCCAACTTTGTGGAAAGCCCATTGATGGAGAGGAAAGACCCACTGACAGTCAGGAAAGTCCTGTTCATGGCGGGAAGGACTGTAATCATGCCTTGTCTTCTAAGGACACTTAGGATGTGAATAGTGAAAGCCCAGCTGTGTCTGGAATTGTACTGACTTCGCGTGTCGGCGAAAACAGCAATGAGTCAGGCCGTTGAATGCACACTGTAGTTGCTTGACGGTGCTGATATTGGCTGGTAAACCCATGGGAACGCTTCCTTGGGGCTTCCGTCGTGTCACGTCCAGTGGCCATTACACAATGACATCTGACAGGGAGCAATTATGTCACTCGACGTCTTAATGAAATGCCATGTGCGTGTCCGTAGCCTATGTGTACACAGCGCAGGCTAGCAAGGATGGTGCAAGATGCTCCTAGTTGGTCTGTTTGGCAATTAAGGGCATTTCTCTGGGTCCTACCCGCACCTTCAGGTGTACCTGTTCCTCAATTTTCAAGGACTGTTGTTGGTACTGATTGATTTACAAGGACTGTTGGTGCCTATTGTTGGTGTCACTAGATCTTAGAGGACTGTTAATGTTCTTGATAGATTTCTGATCGTTGATGGTGTTAACGAATATATAAGAACAATTCTTGGTGTCAATAGGTTTATATGACAATTATTTTTGTGAAAGATACCTTCCTAAGAATGGTCGCTAGACCTGATACATTAACTATGTGGACTGACCTAACTCTTAATAAACTCACCGGTTTGTATTCACCAAATTCGTGAGAACTGTCATTGTGTGGTTAAATCTATGAAGACAATTCCTGGTGTTGTTGCTGAATTAATGGGAACTGTTGTATGTATCGATAGGTTATAAACTATTCGTGGTGTCCAGAGCTTCATAGAGACAACTTTTGGGTCAATGGATTTACATGGACTTTTGCTGCTTTATGGTAGTAGATTTGTGACAAATGGTCTTCAAAGATTTATGGTTGTTGTTGGTATCAGTAAATGTATATGAGGACTGTTGCTCGTATTGTTTCATTCATGGAGACTATTTTTGATGACGATAGCATGTTCAGGACTGTTACTGGAGTCAGCAGAATCGCGAGGCTGTTCTCAAAGTTAGTAGATCCATGAGGACTGCTGTTGGTGCGAATAGATTCATGGGGATTGTTGATTGTGTCATGGATTCACCAGGACTGTCCTTTTTGTCCAGAGGGACACTAAGACTATTGCTAATGTCGATAGATATGTTGGGACATTTCATTCTAACAACAGAATCATGGGGACTACTGGTGAGGACAATAGGTTCATGGGGACCATTGATGATGACAATATATCATAGTTCATGGGGGCTGCTGTTGATGACAGCAGCTACATGGGGACTGTTCTTGATGAGTTTACATTCATAGGAACTGTTGTTGGTAACTGTATATAATTCATAGTAGCTGTTCATAATGACTATAATTTCATGAGGGCTGGTTTTGATGACTATGATTTAACGGGGACTTTTCCTGAGAACTATAGATTCATATGGACTGCTGTTGATGACGAGTTCTAGGGACTATAGTAGATGGCTGTGCATTCATGGGAACTGTTGTTGATGGCTATGAATTCTTAGGGCGGTTGTTGATGACTATAGACTCAGAGACTGTTCTTCGTAACTATAGATCAATGGGACTGCAACCGATAATTACAGATTCATAGATACCATTGTTTTATGACCATAGATCCATGGGGACCGTTCTTGACGACTATAGATTCATAGGTACTGTTGCTGACGACCATAGTTCCATGATGACAGTTGTTGACAACAATTTTTTTTTCTGTCCTAGCCTCTGCGCCACCTCAGAGGCAGTGCACCCACGCTGCTCATTCCGACACTCCGTCCACAGCCACAGCCTGGTCAGCCCCGCCGCCGCCCTGGGACCGGCAATCCACAGGGAGCAGACAATGTCAAGTCGTCAAGAGGCAACCCACCGAAGGAGACACTGCACTGCAGCCGAGTCAGTTCGGTGGTGTTCAGTGGCGCCTGTTTTCTGATCTAACATACGCAGGACACCATCTACTAAGCCCCTTACTGACGACAATAATTGCTTAGTCGTGGAGCCGGCGTGAGTGAGCTCTCCCTCTGGATGGTGCCACCACGTCCGTCCAAGGACAGCCCCCCCCCCCCCCCCCCCCCCCCCCCCCCCCCCCCCCCCCCCCCCCCCCCCCCCCCTGCCAGCCCCCTCGTCCCCCAGACTCGCCGATACCGGTGACTCCGACGGAACCAAACTAAGACCACAGACGTGGAAAGGACATCGAAATTGAGGTCACCATGAGAGCAGGGCATGAAGGGCCACAGAACCTGAGAATTTTTTTTTTATGCTGATCGATGAGAATGAGGATGATTAAGATGATGCTACGGATTTCTATTTCGGTCTGAGACTACATGACAGGGCTGTACTCTACGCTTCCTTTCATAATATATCCGGCGTCAACCAGGCCCGAGAGATACAGGCACCTGCAGTGTTGGTCAGAAAATTGAGCAACACTCTCAGAAACGCACCCATTAAGTGGAAGAAACTCGACTGTGTGGTCCCAGTCTTCCCAACTGAGTCCGCAGCAAACTCAACTCTGGGTAGGAGCTGGTTGGGGCAGGAAAAAAACCCACATGACTGTGACGGGATTCGAACCCACGACCTCCCAGCCAGGAGTTCGCGACGCTAACCACTTTGCCACGGCAGCTGGTAACAATAATTATATTTATCCAGGCTGTTGTTGATGACTGTTAATTAATGGGGAATGTTGCTAATGACTAAAGATTCACGGGGACTGCTGTTGATGACTATGTATTAGTGGGGACTGTTGATGATAACTACAGATTCATGGAATTGTTGTTGAAGACGATAGATACATGGGGACTGTTGTTGATACTATAGTTTCATGGGGACAGCTGTTGATGACCATATATCCATGGAGGTTGGTGTCAGTCACTATACATACATGGGGTCTGTTGTTTGGTGACTATATATCCATAGGGACTGTTGTTGATAGCTATAGATTTATGGGACTGTTCTTGATGACTATATATCCATTGGGACTGTTGTTGATGACTATAGATTCATGGGACTGTTGTTGATGTCTATATATCCATGGGGACTGTTGTTGGTGACTATACATTTATAGGGGCTGTTGCTGATTATTATAGTTTCATGGAAACTATTGTTTTTGACTGTTGATTCATGGGAACTGTTGTTGATGACTATAAATTCGTGGGACTGTTGTTGGTGACTATATTTTCATGGGACTGTTGTTGATGACTACATTTTCATGGGACTTTGTTGATGACTACATATTCATGGGACTGTTGTTGATGACAACAGATTCATAGGACTGTTGATGAGTATACGTTCATGGGGCTGTCGTTGATGACTACAGATTCATAGGACTGTTGTTGATGTCTGTATATCCATGGGGACTGTTGTTGATGACTATACATTTATGGGGGCTGTTGCTGATTATTATAGTTCCATGGGGACTGTTGTTGATGACTATAGATTGATGGGGACTGTTGTTGATGACTATAGATTCGTGGGACTGTTGTTCGTGGCTATACATGCATGGGACTGTTGCTGATGACTATAGATTAATGGGGGGTGGGGATCGGGGTGTGTGAGGGGGGGGGGAGCTGTTGATGATGACTATAGATTAGTGGGACTGTTGTTCGTGACTATACATGCATGGGACTGTTGCTGATGACTACACATTCATGTCAGACACCACTGAACACCACTGAACTGACTCAGCGATGGTGATGTATCTCTTTCAGTGGGTGACGTCGAAGCAGCCTCTTGCTGACAATTCTTCTTTGCCTTGCTACCAGTTGCAGTGCCACAAAAATACTGAGGTGAAGCTGTCGGGGATGGGGATAGGGGGTGGAGGGTAATCGAGGTATGAAAAACAACACTAGAAGGGCGCAGATTATGAGACATTAAAATATTCATAAACCAAGATAGGTAGAGAGGACTGAGTTGAAATATGTACTGTGGTGTGTGTGTGTGTGTGTGTGTGTGTGTGTGTGTGTGTGTGTGTGTGTGTGTGTGTGTGTGTGTGTGTGTGTGTGTGTGTGTGTGTGTGTGTGTGTGTGTGTGTGTGTGTGACCTTTGGTATACTGTCACGTAACGCCCTACACACCCATGGTGTAGTAGTGTGTTGACATGTGCGTACGTGTTCTCCTGTCCTACAGTAAATCACACAGTAAGGTTAATAATATACTGACATGTATGTTGTGTTGTTGTACAGGGTTTTGCTGTCATGTGTGTAACACTGAACAATGTAATACTAGGTTTACGTAGTTGCTGCGCTCTGCGGGCATATTGCTGCTCTAAAATGCATGGTGTAACAGTGTGTCGATATGTTTGTTGTGTTGCGTATGCGATATGTTCTGCTGTCATGCAATGCTCTAAAAAGCAAGGTGTAGCTCCAACTTTAAACGTGTGCTGTGTTCTGTGTACTGTGTTCTTTTGCCATGTACTATTTAACATAGTGCAGTGATGCACTAGGTTTACATGTCTGCTGTACTGTCATTTGGTACTCCCAAGAGCACAATGTTGATATGTGTGTGCTGTGCTGTGTATGCTGTATTCTCATGTCATGTAGTGCTCTAAACAGAGCAATGTTGATGCGTGCGCTGTGTTGTGTATGCTGTATTCTCCTGACATGCAATACTCTAAACCGCACAGTATGGCACCAAGCTGACGATGTGTTTTGTGTGCTGCATCCTTCTGTGATTTAGGTCTCTAGACAGCACGGTGTAGCACAATGTTGATAGGTGTGATGTGCTGTGTGTGCTGTATTCTTTTGGCATGTAGTTCTCTAATCAGCACAGTGCAGCACCGAACTGACTATGTGCGCTGTGTGTGCTGTATCCTTCTGTCATGCAGTGCTCTAGACAGCACAGCGAAGCACAATGTTGATATGTGTAATAAGTTGTGTGCGCTGTATTCTTCCGTCATGTAGTACTCTAAACAGCATGGTATAGCACTGAGCTGACTACGTGTGATGTGTAGATAAGATAAGATAATGTTGCTTTATAGCAAAGCCGACAGCAAAGGGCCATGTCAGGGCTGTCACCACGTTAAAATCAACTCGCAAGTCATTCATTCACACAATTCTTTAAAAGACATTGTCTAAAAACTCAACCAAAACTTTGTTAAAAATCTTTCCACTGTAAAATCTCAGATCCGATGAAAAATGTTAACCTTTTTCAAGAATTCAAAGATCGCGTCAGGCGGAACATCTCTGAACAAGGTTTCCATGGAATCTGCTGTAAAATGTTTGTGTCTCACACATCGTGCAAATCCCAACATTCTAAAAGAATATGTTTCATTGTAAGTGGCACATGACATGGAATGCACCACGGAGCTTCTTCACTCTTTAAAAGGTAGGAATGGGTAAAATACGAATGGCCGGTGTGCAGCCGGCATAGAACTGTTCCTTCTTTACGACCACCAGACGAAGATGAGAGGAACTCCTAAGGTTTGGACGGATCTGAAAGAGTTTGTTATCCGTCTGTGTATTCCAATCCTCCGGCCAGAGGTCTCTGACATAATCATTAATTGTGTGATGTGTGTGCTTTGTTTTGCTGTCATGAAGTGCTCTACACAACATGGTGTAGCACTCTGTTGACAAGTGTGTTTTGTTGTTTTGTGTATTGGGTTCGGGTGTCTTGTTATGCTCTCCACAGCTTGGTGCAGTAATGTGCTAAACACGTGTGTGTTGTGTTGTGTGTGGTATGTTCAGGTGTCACGTAGTGCTCTACACAGCATGGCGTAGCACTGTGTTGACAAGTGTGTTGCGTTGTGTATGTTGGGTTCAGGTGTCATGTTATGCTCTCCAAAGCAAGGTGCAGTAATGCGTTAACAAGTGTGTTCTGTTTTGTATGTTATGTTCATCATGTCGCGTACTAATTGAATCCAGGCGTGTTCCGGTTATACCTTGTTATACTCTCCACAGCACGGTGCGATAGCGTGTTTACGAGTGTGTTGTGTTTTGTATGTTATGTTCAGCTGTCCTGCTGCATACTACTTGAATCCAGGCGTGTTCAGGTTGTACCTTCTACTTTCATCATCTTCCGCTGTAACGATGCAAAACTTGTCATTATATTTGTATATCGCCTTTGCATGGCGTGCCTTCACCGTTAGCTAGATGATCAGTCTCTCATTCTGCACTGCACCCGTTATATTCACACTGTATATGACTACCGTGTGTAACAGTACTGTGATTAAGACCCCATCAGAATGGGCGAATGGCCTTCTGATTAAAGAACATTCATTCTTTCATTCATTCATCCATTCATTCATTCATTCACTCACTTACTGTGTAGCGCTGAATTGACATTTGCAGTGTGTGTGTGTGTGTGTGTGTGTGTGTGTGTGTGTGTGTGTGTGTGTGTGTGTGTGTGTGTGTGTGTGTGTGTGTGTGTGTGTGTGTGCATGTGTGCGTGCATGTGTGTGTGTGTGTGTGTGTGCGCGCGCGCTGTGTTAAGCTTCCATGTGGTGCTCTAAGCAGCATAGTGTAGCACAATGATGACACGTGTTACATGCGCTGGGCTCTGGTGTCACGCAGTGTTCTGCACAACGTGCATTGTGTTATCGTTGCGACATGATATATTTTTTTCTCTGTTGCCGTGTTGTTTCGCACTGTGTAGTATAGCACTGTACAAGATTAACGACGCTGCTGTTTACTTTGTGCAGCACTGTTTTCACCTGTCTGGGCATTGGGTTCTGGTGTAGTGCATGGAGTGTACACACACACACAGTGTACTTTATATATATATATATATATATATATATATATATATATATAAATATATATATATATAATAAATTCCCAAGGATAAGTACCGAGCACCATTCCAGCAACTTACAAGAGCAGCTAGGTGTTGCAAATAACTGCAAGAAATATTGGATTATAAACAAGCTTGCTCTTATGTCTCAGATTATAGAAATAGGGGAGGTGATAAGCCTTCATATCTGCAGTGGTAGATGATTCTGCCTAACTGACAGTATGTGCTGACAGTATGTGCTTGAGTGGGTGAATGGGGAATAATACATGCTTCTCAAAATGAACCTTCAGCAAGCTTATAGTCTCCGAAGCAGGAAACCATCTCCAATGGGGAGGAACCTCACTAACATATAACTCCTGGTCAGATACTGATATTTCGAAACCTGACTGTTTCTCCTCAGTGACCGCGGAAAGTGGTAATTTGACTCCTCTGCTGCCTTTTTCGGTTTTAAGAAGAATGCTATACCAGAAAAAGGCTGGTGTGCAATACAGTAGTATGTTTTGTTGAGTTTTCAAAAAAAAAATGATAATCAAAGGTGCCACCTAAGAAACAAACGAAAATCATGAAAGAGCAAAGAAACTACATTTTCTTGTGAAAAGTAGAAAATATAAAAAGATAACCTCTTAAAACACAAGTGCTGAGGGCCAGTTCTTGGAATGAATTCGCAAGGGACTAAATTACAATAAAGCAATAAATTCCAAGGATAAGTACCGAGCACCATTCCAGCAACTTACAAGAGCAGCTAGGTGTTGCACACACACACACACACACACACACACACACACACACACACACACACATACATATATATATATATATATATATATATATATATATATATATATATATATATATATATAACGGTTTCTGAACAGTCCTGATAAAATCATTGGTAGCTTGGGTATGTTTGTCATGGCGTCAGCGTTTAATTTGGGCTTTGGCTTTGTTTGTTTGTTCGTTTGTTTGTTTGTTTGTTCGTTGACTAGACGGGCACAACATGTTACAACACAATATAATAAAATGAAAAATTTCAATGCGACATGTTTTCAAGGCAACGTCCACTTCTCTCAACTTACCGATGGAATGTAAGTCTCAATCATACACACACATGGGCGTGCGTACACACACGTGCGCACGCATCCCCTCCCCCCCCCCCCCCCCCCCCCCACACACACACACACACACCTCGCGCGCGCGCGCACGCACGCTCGCAAACACACGCGCGCGCGCGCGCGCGCGCACACACACACACTCACACACACACACACACACACACGCAACCGCGCGCGCGTGCGCACGTGCTCGCGCGCACGCACGCACTCACGCATGAACGCAAGCACAAAAGGGATGAAACAAAGTCTAATAACAATGATAGTGAACGAGCATATGGTATTGTTTTCCCTTGATGTTCAGAAGAAGACTCACTGCATTTGCCTTTGTCACAGACAGCGCCTTGAACACACTCGTCAGCAGCCTCACAGCTGTTTGGAACCGTGGCCTCTACAACAAGACAACAGCAATTTGATAGAGAACAACTCTCGACTGAAGCGGTCATACACTTATGTTTCAGTCTATCGATTCTTTTTTTTTTTTTTTGAACCTTTGAATATTTTATCAATTACCTGCTTATCCTTTGATTAATATTGCTTTCAGAGGTTAATATTGTTTTCCCTTTAGTTTGTTTCAGAGTAGATTATCCATCCTGACTTATTCATTTTCCTATTGTACACCCCCTCTTCTACCGCCCTATGTCTCCCACTACTCCTCTCCTTCCCCTTGCTATCGATAATCTGCTTTGGTGTGTATGTGTGTGTGTGTGTGTGTGTGTGTGTGTGTGTGTGTGTGTGTGTGTGTGTGTGTGCGTACGTGCGTGCGTGCGTGCGTGCTTGCGTGTGTGCATGCGTGCGTGCGTGCGTTCATGCGTGTGTGCGTGCGTGCGTGCGTGGGTGTCTGTCTGTCTGTCTGTCTGTCTCTCGTCTTGACAAGCCTGCAGAGGGACTCCATGGGTAAACAGTAACATTCACTGAATAGTAACCTCATCATCATCATCACCATCATCATCATCATCACAATCATCATCATCATCATCATCATCATCACCATCATCATCATCATTTTCGTCGTCGTCATCGTCACTAGCATCAGACGCGTTTCTTTTATCATTATCAGCATGGCATACCGTGTGCGCATCATTGACGTTTTGTGTATCAACGAGCCCTTACGCTGTGAAAGCGCCGTTGACTCAACTGGGTCAGTTAGGAGAACAAGGAAGCGAGAGGAGACGTGATGGGGGTATGGTGGGCGAGTTTGGAGGGAGGAGAAGGGAAAGGCGTTTTGCTTCTCATTTCCCTCTTCTCCGCTTCTTGACTACCTAGACAGGCCATTAACTGGACTGTGGCTTCTCCCCCATGCTGGTGAGGAATCCCCTCATTTACAGGTGATAGCTTTTTGCTGAATTACATGGGTAGTTCACCATTAGTCAGGCCGGATCCACTGAGGAATGGAATATCATAGTCCAGCACGGGACCAAGATTCCACCCTGGCAAGTGGGCCAAGCAGACCAAGCCGATCAGCCTGCCTAAAGAGAAGGTGGACCAGTCTCCAGGAGCCGGAAAGAGATCTACACTCCTCTCCAACATCTGATAAGTACTGATATTTCATGTGGACTCCAACTAAACTCATTCAGAAGTCCCCCTCTCTTAATAATGAGATAACGGGCGCGCGCCCGCGCGCGCGCGCGCGCATGTGTATGTGTATATGTGTGTGTGTGTGTGTGTGTGTGTGTGTGTGTGTGTGTGTGTGTGTGAAGGGGGAGGGGGGGGGGGGGGGAGTCAGCCCAAACGAAGATTGTTTTGATTGAAGTTATATTGCTATGTATATTTTTACCCTTACACTCAAAAGCAAAGTTGATGTGTGAAAGTACACTTAATTTGTATCAGTTCTTTGTTGTTCATACGTTTATTTAATGTTTGGACTTGTCTCTAATTCTGTCACTCGGAGCTACAAGCAATTTTGGGCGCACAAGCTTAAGGAGAATTATTCCTAAGCCACTCTTGAGTAGTTTCAACAGCCCTGAGAAAACTTAAAAAAAAAAAGAAAACAAAAGCCTTTCAACGATAGTACTGCAAAGTTGCCACTTCCATCATCAGTAAAAGAGAAAGTGGTGGTGAATTCTTGATACAGAACTACTCTATAAATTTAACAGAGAAAATAAACTTAGTCCTTCGCGTAGAGGACAAACACATGCCCATACCCACCCCTAATCGTCGCAAAAGACACAACCTAAACCTTCTGCTCTAACATCTGTACTATGATGAAATTAAAAGGCACAACCTAAATGTACCGCTCTAACACCATCACTATGATGAAATTAAAAGGCACAACCTACATTTTCTGCTCTAACGTCATCACTGTGATGAAATTAAAAGGCACAACCTACATTTTCTGCTCTAACACCATCACTATGATGAAATGAAAAGACAACCTAAATTTTCTGCTATAACACATTCACTATGATAAAATTAAAAGGCAGAACCTAAATCTTCTTCTTTAACACCCGTACTATGATGAAAATGAAAGGCACAACCAAAATCTACTGTTCTAACACCTGTATTATAAGGGTATTAAAGGCACAACCTAAATCTTCTGTTCTAACACCATCACTATGATGCAATTAAAAGGCAAAAGCTATTTCTTTTATGCTCTAACACCAGTACTATGATAAAATTAAAAGGCACAACCTAAATCTTCTGCTCCAACTCCAGTACTATTGATGCTTATCCCTGTTTACACAATCATTAAGTTACGCCATACCAATTAGATGCGATGGTTTTAGAAATTCATCTCTACCTGAATTCACAGTACTTCAACTCGTGATCAAAAAAAAAAAAAAAAAAAATGTTCTTCCCGTTTATCTCATCATTTACATTAAAAGTGCTAAAGAAAAACAAAATCAGAAGTGTTGAAAATGAATGGTAGGTCCTGTTCCTCACTTTCCAGCATATTGATATCCGATTGTTTGCTCAATAGTACCGTCAAGCATTTCTTCTTTGCTTTTTTGGTGTTACATGACTACAAAACTATAAGTGATATGGATATCAAACACAAGGTCCGCCCTCTATATTTTTTAGATCTTCGCTGGCGTTTCCCCCTTAGAATACAGGCGCACCATTTGGCTTACTTCTAGCTTCCATGATACTGTCTTGGTATTTAGTGAACGCGTATCTGTCACATGCACATCTAAAGGTGAGCTCATATTCTGCTATGATTTCCTTGCCATTTAGCACAATAGCTCCGATGGTAGGGAGCTAAACTCGTGATCCTGGGTTGTGGGTTCAAATTGCCGATGGTCTGTTTCAATACGGGATAATTTTTCACTCAGACTTAAGATTCATTTTCATTCCAGTGGTCGAAAACTCCCTCGAAGAAGACTATAAACTTGAGGGTCCATGTGTGTACGCAGGCATTACATCTTGCGTCTACGTCAAATCCCATGACGAACTTTCAGAAAAAAAAAAGAAAAAAAAAAAAAAAAGTCAGTTGGTATGGATGATGCATAGCACCTAGCATGCATTTTGCGCGGGGAAAGAAAAAAGAAAAAAAAAAAAAGGGGGGGGGGGGGGGGGGGGAAGAAAGAAAAGAAGAACAACAAAAAAGAACAGGAAGAACGGGACAAGGAGAGGAGGGGAAGCTGAGTATGTGAGTGATGTTGACTGACTGACACAGGAAATGACTGAAGGCTGCTCGTCAGTCAGCTCTCTCCACTTTGATAGTCCGTTGTGTAAATGAGAGCATGGATTGTAGAGCGCAGAGGGCATGGTTTCTAGCCAAAGATAGACACCATAGGAGTACTCATAATAATATAGTAGTAATAATAAGGATAATACTAATAATTATGATGATATAATACTACTACTGATGATGATGATGCTGATGATGATAATAATAATAACAAACAACAACAACAATAATAGTAATGATGATGATGATAAGAATGACAACGATGATAATGACAATGATGATGGTGATGACACTACTACTACTACTATGTGTTACGGATATAGAATGGGTGGTGTCTGCAGGTATCTGACTGTCTGACTCTCACACAGAAATTTATGGATGCATGCACGACTTTTCGAAATCACATACACACACCCACTCACCCGAACATTGACAGACAGGCAACACTTTTCTGTTTTATGCTGCCTGAGCCATCAGACAAACATATATAATAAATGCAAAATCATAAATAGTCGGCACGCCAACCACAAGGCGTACACACAAAC
>JADBJO010014219.1:0-2500 GCA_016801955.1 Conus betulinus | reverse complement strand
ATACAGCGTCACCCAAAAGTTGTTATGTTTCAGCCTCAAGACGACAGGGGACAATCAGGAACAGAACGCCCTGCAACAGCCCACCAGAGGAGACACTGCAGTACCCGCAGGTCACTGTAGCGGTGCTCAGTGAGTTCTGTTCTCATCCAGTGTATTCAGGACAGCACCCAATGCACCCTATGCTGACAACACTAATTGTCCAGTCCAAGAGACAGCGTGAGTGAGCGATCTTCTGCTGAGGAGGCAACTCCGTCCATTCAGAATCTCGCTCGATAACTTTGTGCAGACACCAGTGACTTAGACCCGAGCTCCCCACATTCATGGATCTTTAGGGACCCGTCCGTATGTTGAGATTGGGGTCAGTTTAACAGCAGGCTTGGGGGGAGGGGGGGGGGGGGAGCTTAAAAAAATCACACGATTACGCATGCATGCACGCACACGCACAGACACGCGCGCAAGCACACACACACACAACACACACACACACACACACACACACACACACACGACCACACATACATGCGCGCGCGCGCGCGCGCACACACACACACACACCACACACACACACACACACATGCACACGCGCGCGCGCGCACACACACACACACTCTCTCTCTCTTTCTCTCTCTCTCTCTCTCTCTCACACACACACACACACACACACACACACACACACACACACACAACACACACACACACACACGCACGCACGCACGCACACACACACACACACACACACACACACACACACACACACAGATACCCATAAATGCGCGCGCACGGACGAACGCACGCACGTGTACACACACGCAAGCACACACACATACACATACACACACACACACACACACACACACACACACACACACACACGGGGAAAAAAAAAGGAGGAAAAGAGAGGTTTTCTATCCCAGTTTTGCCTCAGCCAGACAGGAAGACCTTTCAGACTTTGCCGCTTCTCGTTGACTCACAGACAGTCACACACTGTGCCAGTGTCCCTCTCACTAAACGCCCACACTCCTTCCAAGGAAAAACAGTAACCCGAACAAATTTCTCTCTCTCTCTCTCTCTCTCTCTCTCTCTCTCTCTCTCTCTCTCTCTCTCCATATTAACCTTATTAACCTTTATCCAAAGAATACTACTGTCCATCATGTTTTCCCTCCTTTTCATTTCCTTTCACCACATCTATTCTGGAGGTTTTGTAAGGCTGACATAGGCCTCACGTGGGCTTTACCTTAGATTTGTCCCATGTCAAAACAAAACAACAACAGCAACGACAACAACAAAAGGCTCTGAGGCACGTGGCTTCGCCAACGACTCTCTTTCCGAAGCCCGCTACCGTTGTGACTACCGACTATAACAATATAGAAAGCAGCTGGAACGTGTTTTCCTTCTTTGAACTAAAGTCACATATCATTTGAAGATGTCACCTACTATTTACTCAGTAACTCTCCGACTTTTCAGACGCTCGTGATAAGCCTCTAGTCGTTTGAATGAATTGTCATTGCGTGTGAGGAACATTGCGTTTTTCCCCCCCTTCATGTCTCATCTCTGTTTCCTTCAGTATCATTAACCAACACGCCGCTCATTTCTGGTCACCCTCCCTGACAGCCCCAGCACCGTTCATCCACACGAAGCAGTCAGTATGAAGTCGTCTGGAGGCAACTCACCAGAGGAGACACTTCACTGCTGCCTGTCACTTCGGTGGTGGCTAGTGATACCTGTTCTGATCCAACATCACCTGTACATCATCTGTAACGCCCCTCACTGACGATAATAACAGCTTTGTTGCAGAAGCAGCATGAGCGAGCACCCTTCCGGAAGGCGCTTCAACATCTGTCCAACAGTCACCATGAATTTGTTGAGACTGGCGACCAGCACACGGCAGACCGAGGGCATATACACACAGAAAATATACCGAAACTGAAATCACCATAACAGGGCTTGCATACTTTCATAGGTGTGTGTGTGTGTGTGTGTGTGTGTGTGTGTGTGTGTGTGTGTGTGTGAGTGTGTGTGTGTGTGTGTGTGTGTGTGTGTGTGTGTGTGTGTTGTTGTTGTTGTTTTGTTGTTGTTGTTGTTGCTTTTGTTTTTTTTCAACTGACCGATGAAGATGAGGATAGCCAGATAATGCTACGGAGTTTCATTCTAATCTGAGACTTCGTGATGGGGGCGTTCTCTAGTTTTACATCCATAATAGATTCTGGCGTCAGCCAGGCTCAAGAGAAGCATCCACATGCGATGCTAATCGGAAACACTTAGCAGAATTCTCAGCGATGCATTAATCCTTTCATTGAGTTGATGACACTCGAGTGTGCGGTGCAAGTCTTCCTAGTTGAGCTCTGTATAAGAGCTGGTCAGGGGAAAAAAAAGCTCACAAACTAAATAGTTATGATGGGAATTGAACCCACGATCTCCCAGTCCTAAACCTGCGACACCAATCACTGCGCCACGGCAGCGGGTACAATACACTGCATTTTCTTAACAGCGATGTTAGTCT
>JADBJO010014218.1:0-48586 GCA_016801955.1 Conus betulinus | reverse complement strand
CGTCCTCAGGCTGTGGGGAGTCAAGTTCCTGGGAAGGGAGGTCTTCCTCAGGGGGCAACTGCGCGGGTGCGCGCGCGGGGTCCCGCCCTGTAGGGTGGGGTGGTGGCGCTCGGCAGACGGGCTGGGTGGGAGAGCCCGGACTGCCGATCGGACAGCGCCCGAGGTGGGAGACCCAGGTCGACCCAAGTCTGCGAGGTTGGGTGCCACAATCGACCAAATTGTTGTTCAGGGTTGGGTGTGTGTATTGAGCACACTGGTCCCTCTCGGGGGCATAGAGCCACTGGTCCCCGGGGAGATAAGCGGGCTGTGGCGGCCCAGAGTACTGTGCAGGGACTCGCCGGGGACCGGGGTAACCTTGGGCAGCAGGGGGGGAATAGTAATCGACCCTGGTATGTGGTTTCCCCCCGGGAGCGTGCCGGGTCCCAGTGGAATGGGACAGGTTACCCGTGGTCCCGCTGGTAGATCCTCCCCCGGAGGAACGGGACCGAGGACGTTGCCCAAATGGGGGGCCGAGTAGGTCGGACCCCGAACGTCCTGAACCCCTAGGGGAACCTGCGACGGGCGAGCGGGGTTGGTCGGCGTCTTGTGTATGTTCACAACCGGTGGATGCACTCGGTGTTCCCATACGCCCAGTTTATGGACATGTGCATGGTCGTGCCAAGACGTGGCCATAAAACTGCGTCCGGAGATAACTGGACGCTCCTCGTGCAGGGGTGTTGGCTGCACCTGTGCACGGTGGGGAGAGAGTCGTCGTGAGACGGCGAGTCCGGATGGGGGGAAGAAGTGGACCCGCGCGTCCCATAAGTGCGAGTGACGGGTGGGGGTTCCAGCCCAAGGCCGTCACCCGTGCCTGTCCGCGGCCCGGCAAAGGTCCCCGGGGCCGGGGGTCGCGTGACTCGGCATAGTAAGTGGATGTCTGACTATGCGCAGCAGGAAAGCTAGAAGGCAGGGTGGCTGGGGGAAAGCGGAATCCCGCTCGGATTTCTTGGCTAGACGGGGTCCCTTAAGGGGGGCCTTGCCCTTAGATTTCTGGGCAGGTTTTGAACGAAAGGCACTTAGAAATCGCAGCCGGTTGTTGCCTCTAGCTTTCGAACGCAACGGTCGTGCGTCCGTCGGTCGGGTAGAGGAGGGAGACTCCCGCGTCCCCTCCGCGGGAGGGACGTCTCCGTCTACCGCGGCCGGCCGTTCTCCCAAGGAGAGGACGGTTCGCTCGGGGTTGGAACCAACTCGTGGGTCCTCCGGGAATGTGAGCGAACTCTGAACGTCAGAGTTATTGCTCGACCCAGCCGAGTCCTTCACCATATGGGCGATGGCGCCGAGCGAAACCGGAGCACACGATCGTAAACGGGAGACACGACGGTCGATCGAGGAGGATAACCAAGTCGACCGATCGATCGTGCGCACACAATAAAATAAAAAAAAATGTAAACAACGCACACAATGGAATATACAGGTAAACAAGTCCGTACAGGGACACAAAAGCGCAGCAGAAAGCGAAAACAGTGCGTGAGAAGCGACCGTGGCGTGGGCCCAAAGTGCTGAGTAACGCCACGTGTAAATACAATGACGCCGGTCGATCGCGATCGTTAAGGACACGAAGGCGAGCGAGAATTGTGACAACTGAAAGAAAGGGGTGCAAACCAATTGAGGAAGCAAATTCAGGGCGAAAAACCACGTAAAATACCGAGGGTTAGAAGTTGGTGCACAAGAGAGGGAGACCGGCGCAAAACAAGATGGCGACGAGACCGGCTCACGATCGTCGCGCGGGAGGTTGTTGTGAAAACCGGAGCACACGATCGTAACACGACGGTCGATCGAGGAGGGTATACAGGTCGATCGACCGTGCGCACACAATAGCAATATAACACAATGGAAATATAAAAGTAAACAAGCTCGCACAGTGACAGAAACGCAGTAGCGATGAACGAAACCGTGCGTGGGCAACGACAGTGGCGTGAACCAAAAGTGCTGAGTAACGCCACGTGTAACAGCAATGCCGAAGGGCGATGCGATCGCCACGCACACGACGCCGATCGAAAAATGTGGCAATGAATGGGAGGGGTGTAAACAAATGTAGGAAGCAATTTCCGAACGACAAACACACGTGTGTAATTGCGTGGGCTAGAAAGCTGGTGCGACAAGGAATGGAGACTGGCGCAAAACAAGATGGCGACGAAACCGACCCGCGATCGTCGCAGATGAGATAGTGGAATCGTGATACAAGTAACGGCGAGATTAGAAATCGGAATTTAGGGGCAAAAGGCCGTAAAGGCGAGTGAGAATGCAAGGCCGATGGACAAAGGGAGGCCGAGAAAAACGCGAGGGACGTGGCGATGGAAAATGCCGATCAACCTCGAACCGGTTACGCAAATAGACAAGAACCGGGAGCACCACCACGATCGCGAGAAAATTTCAGCGAATAAGGTTAGAATGCTAGCCCATCCGATAACCTCACACGTCAGATATAAGCGGAAGCACAGATAAATGAGTACAGAGTGCAAACACAGCAATCTTTACACAAAGGCAAAGTATAGGCGAGACAGAGCACAAAGACTTATCTTGCTTGGGCGACAGGCCGAAGTAGAATGACGGACAGTACACGATCTTCGGCATCTTCCGTAATCGGAAGTAGGGTGGGCGTCACGTGACTATCTTATGCCTGACACTGAAGTGACTAAGCAACGGCTCATGGTTTCCTCTGCTAGGCGG
Organism: Conus betulinus; assembly: GCA_016801955.1. Classification (NCBI taxonomy): domain Eukaryota; kingdom Metazoa; phylum Mollusca; class Gastropoda; order Neogastropoda; family Conidae; genus Conus; species Conus betulinus. The sequence continues at coordinate 45,877 of JADBJO010014218.1, read as the reverse complement.
TCTCAAGAGAACATGATAGCTCCTAGAGGATGTGTTGGATGAGTTGGCATGTGTCTGCAGAGTTAGAAACTATCAAACAAAACCAAAAAAAAGGCCCCCATAACCTATGCAGTTGTCGAAGACAGAGATGTTCAGTGATCATTTTCTTTTACTTGGCGCACCTCTTTCCATTTACTGCTTTCCCTTTTCCTGTTCCAAAAGAGGCATTAAGTACTCATTTACTGTAATACACCATGATGTGGGTACGGAAAGTGGGTTGTTAATAAAAAGGGAAACCACTTGAAAGCAGCCAGGTTTACATCTGATCTACTTGGACTTGTGTTTGCCATCAGCAGATGATGATAAATCAAAACCACAACATCCTCCAGGAAGGGGGTGGGGGGTTTCAGTCATATCATGCTCAGTATTGGTTTTTCTGTATCATTCATTATTTTAAGAGTGCAAGAGTTCAGATGCATTCTGGGAAAATGAAAAAAATGATATGTAACTATCATTGCAATCGTTGATCAAAAATTTCTAAATTAATTTGCCTTTCATCAAAAACTTCTAATTAAGCAATGCTTATTCAAAACAATGTAGCTGCTGAAGTTCCTGATGAACGCAATTTTACCCGTTGAAAATCTGACAAAATGAAAGACATCACACCATCATTTCAACCATGTTTCAAGAGCATTTGCTCTTCCCCATCCTTTCTTCCCATAAATGTATCTATTACCATTTCAAGGGTGTCCAACAAACCCATGCTTCAAGGGTCAATCTGTACCCATGTTATGGGTGTCCAGTCACCCATACATTGACTAAGGATTAATCTGTTATCATTATGGGTGTCCAGTAATCCATTCTTTAAGCTATGGATTAGATTGTAACTGTTTCCTTGGTGTCCTGTAATCAATATTTTTTCAGAAGGATTGATCTGTAACCATATCCTGGGTGTAGGAATCCATGCGTTTTTATGAAGGAAAAATCTTTCATATGTTCTGGGCATCATATAACCAATATTTGTTTGTGAAGACTTGATCTATAACCTTATGTCATGGTCGTCAAATTAACCTGTACCTTATTGTGGAATATCAAACCATAACCATATACATCTCTGGTGGGTTGCCTCCAGACTACTTGACATTGACTGCTCCCTGTGGATTGCTGGTGCCGGGGCTGTGGAGGGGCAGATGGGGTGTGGCTGTGGATGGGGTGTTGGAATGAGCGGCATGGGTGCACTGCCTCTGAGGTGGCGCTGAGGTTGGGACAAGAAAAAAAAAAATCATGGGTATCTAATAATCCATAGTTTTAGTGGAAGTCCAGTTCAAATCTGAAGTCATGGGAATCCAGCAATGTTCTTTGTTGAGGATCACTCTGTAACCATACATCATGGGTATCCAGTAACCCACACTTTTTCAAAGAGATAGACAATTCTTTAGCCTTCCATTACAGGTATCCAGTTAAGCGATACATGTAGTGAAGGATCAATGTGTTGCCAAGTCATGGGGTATCTAGCATGGGCAGATCATTTTTACTTCAGGTGCAGAAATGTGGATACGATGGTGGTGTACATGTGTGTGTTCCAATTGCTGTTTAAAAAATCTACTGAAAGTGGTTTGGGGACAAAAACTATTTTCCTTTAAAAAGGATGACACTCTTCCAACAGTTGCAGAGCAGGAAGAAAGTGGGTGATGATGGAGCTGGTTATTCTTGTTTCTTCTTCTTCTTTGTGAACGCCTTGGTCTATACGATCAGTCCGGCCCTCGTCATGAATAGTGCCATTTTCTCCAACTCCTGTAGACTGCCATAGAGCTTCGTCATCAGAGCTGTCTCTGTTGGCCACACCTCTCTCCTGTTTCTAATATGGAGTCCAGTTTTATGCTGGGCACACTCACAAAAAAACTTGTTCAACAGGTTTAAGTGGTGGACATTGAACATTATCTGTACAATATCAGCAATATTTGCTCACAGTGTATGCTTGTGATGAATTCAAACAAATAAATGAAAAACAAGCTACAAAAAGTATCTTCTTCAAAATGTGCACACAACTCTTCAGACTTTTTTACTTTTCAGAACGGGGTCAGGGCGAAGGTTGTACCCACACAACACTTGCAACTGTCCCTACCAACCCTGCTCAGTAAGATTTATTCTGAGAAGGATCAATCTGTAACCATGCATCAAAGGTGCCCTGTTACCCACACTTTTTGTAAAGAATCCGTCAGCAACCGCAGTCACAGTTGTCAGTAAGTAACCTGCACCTTTGTGATGGATCAGTTTGTAACTAGTGTCACAGGTGTCTAAGTAACCCCTATTTCATGCAAAGGATTAGTGTAACTAGTCACAGGTGTCCAGTAACCTTCACTTTTTGTAAAGGATCAGTCTGCAAACAATACGCCATGGGTATCCAGTTCCATACTTCTTGTGACGGATTAATCTGTCGCTAGAAGAGACTACTATGGAGAACACGGACATCTGATCTATTAAGTTTAAACAGAAACGTACATAGAGACACATTCATGATAAAACTGAATTAAGTCACATCAAGGATTACGTCTATCTGTTGAAACCAAACTTTTGTGTGAAACATATTAAACATATAAAATAAGATAAGAACCTAGAATCTGCCATTCGATCATGAACACTATTACGGATCTCGCAAATTAAATGGTCTATCCCGAGATACATTTAATCTTTTGATGAAGCTTAGTTAAAGTAGCTTCAGTCATTTTTTGCATAATCCTGTTTATTGACAAACAAACTAAAAACTAGCTCCTTGGCTGAGCTAACTATAAATCAAGGGTGTCCAGAGCCTCATAGATTTTGTGAAGGATCAGTCTCAAACTTTGGTTATGGGTGTCCTATTAGCCATACTTTTTGTGGAGGTTCTGCCTGCAACTTAAATCAAGCGAGTGCAGTGAAAGGATCATTCTGAAGCTGCAGACAAGGATGTTCATACCTATAGACAAGGATCGACCTGTAACTATTGTCAAGGGTGTCCCATAATCCATACTTTTTTGAGGATCTTCCTGTAGCAACAGTCCACAGAATCCAGTGATCTACACTTTTCAGTTTTCATGAAGAATCTAAAATTCACTTGTCTAGAGTACCCAGTAACCTATACTTCTTGAGAAGGATCTACCAATATGACTGTTGTCAAGGACATCTGGTAACAAACACTTTTTGTCTGTAAATGGTAAACACTGTCCCCTTATTTTCAAGAAGGTTCTTCTCAACTGCAGTCAAGGGTATCCTTTTACTAACATTTGTCAAGGATCTATCTGCAACTATCATCAAGAGTGTCCAGTAACCCCTTAGATTTTTTAGAAGAATCGTTCTGTAACTATTATCAAATGTGCCCAGTAACAATACTTTTTGTTAAGGATTTATCTGTAACTATCATCTCAGTAATCCACACATTGGGACATGGAACTATTTGTACAGTCATGAGTGTCCAGTAAACCACACTCATTGAAAAGAATCCACCTGTAACTCAAGTTATAAATCTATGTGTGTTCAATACCCACTGTAATGCAAGGTAATTAAGGAAGTCCAGTAATTTGCACAGCTTTGTGAATGGATGAAACCTCACCATACACTGCCAAAACCTTACCATACACCATCAAAACCTTTAAAACCACCACTTTTGTGAATGGATGAAACCTTACCACAGAGCGCCAAAACCTTTAAATCCACAACCACCATCCAGGCTGCTTCAAAAAGGAAGTTTTCTTTCTAAAATTACGTTTAATCTAACATACTTACCGTGGCTCACTAATGGCAAGGATAGCAAACTGCTTCGCTTATTGCATTAGTGAGCCACGGTATAGTATGGGTAATTAAATATGGAGTTGAAAAAAATTAATCTGAAATGCAAAGCTACAAGAAAGATAATAAAGCTGAAGAAGCATGAAAATTTACACACTGTAAGCCAATGACAATGAAATGAGGGAGATTTCAGATCAATGGCATGAACTGAAGCTCAACTGCATGTTTTTGGTGTGTGGTTCCTAACAGTAACAGGATGGCTTGGCAGTCAGGGCAACACCCCTACATCATTAAAAAAAAAAATGGTTACAGTACATTAACACCATTACAAACATGTGACCACTCAAACTCCACACCCTCTAGCAAGCATTCATAACACAACATGCATGACAACTCAACGACAACCAATTAAATAAACAAATGACAACTTGCATACAAACATTTGCTTAAAAGTGCCACAATAAAACCATACCCATTCTGCACAATCATGCACTTTTATTATCATTATTATTACTTTCTTGGGATTTTAGTGAAGGCATATATTTTCCAGCCAAATGCCTGAATCATGCTGCATCCATGATCATAAAAAATATTTCCAAATTTCAAACTTAAACAACAGGAACATATCAATTATCATCCTTCAAACCACTGACAGCACACATCAGACACATTACAAAGTAACTTTTCATCATCACATTTCTCAACAGTGTTTGAACAATGAAACAAGTGACCCATATGAAGAAACATTCAGAACTCAACACAACTCTTTGCAAATCAGCAGTCCCTTGCAATTCAAGAAGCTACTTTAAGAGTCAACATTCATGTTTGTTTTGACACACCACAAATTCATTAAATGGTGCCAGCAAGTCAACCATGCACACACAGGTCTACACACGGTCAGAAATAAAATAGGTGCCTTTCCTGAACTTTTGATTTCAACCAAAGCACTCACATCAAATCAGAAAAAGGAGGTATCTGGAATTGAGGAATAAACAAGCCAACTCTCCAACAGATCAACGATGGCGTTTCTCCTTGGTTCGATCACGCCTACCTTCATCCTTGCTTTTCTGGGAAGTTTTACGTCTTTCCTTCTTATCACGTGATACAGAACGACGCATAGTGACGCTGTCATCGTTTCTCTCCCTAGTTTTCTCTCTTTTTCTGGCAGGTGGTGATAAAGAGCGTTCATTTCCTCGATCATCTGACTCATGCATGTGATCTCTGCCCTGACGGCGGTCTCCCTCTATTGGGTCCGTACTGTGGTTCATATCTCGACGTTTAGGCAAAGGCGGTGAACGTGTCATCTCTTTCTGTTTTGACGGACAGGACTTTCAGGTTCTACCCGTCCCCTGCTTCTATCTCTTCCACGATTCACGTCCCTGTCTCTTTCCACCATCCTGCCTTTGTCCCACATCATCTCTACTTCGCTCATGGTCCATCCTTCCCCTGCCACGATCCCATTTCTCGATCAACATCTCTTCTGTCCATGCCTCTGTCCAGGTCAACCCTTCCTCGTTCCACATCACCTCTGCCTCTTTCCACACTCCTGGACACATTGCATTGCTTCTCCTCCCCTCCATGCCTCGATCCATGTCTATTCGCCCCCTGTCTCCATTCCTGTCCATGTCCATCCTGTTCCTGTCCATATTTCTATTTCGCTCCAAACCAGGTTCAAAATCTCTGTCCCCAATCAAGGTCCCCCCCCTCTCTCTCTAAGCTCCGCCTAACATTGCCTCGCCCACGCTCAATGTCACCTCTGCCCCTGTCTATACCACGGTCCAAGTCTCTATGCTCCAGATTTCTGTCCATGTCCCCTCGAGCCCTGTCCAAGGTTCTTTCTCTTTCCATATCTCTTCTTCCACGATCCAGGCTTCGGTCCACCTCACCTCTACCTCTATCAGCATCAACTCTGCTCCTGTCTATGTCAACTCTTCCCCTGTCCATGTTTCTGTCAATGTCCCCTCTACCCCTAGGGTAGTCTTCTCTTCCTCTGTCTATATCCATACGACCAGAATGTCGCGGAGGGCTATCCATGTGGCGAGGAGGGGATTCCATGTCTCTCCTACCCATTCGAGGAGGAGGAGTCAACCCATCACGTCTACGCTGCCCACGAAGCAGACTATCAAAGCGACCATCCACATCCCAAGTCCTGTCTGTCATAAGGCCTCTGAGCTCCATCATCCAGTTCCCTGTCATGCCTTCGGGGTGGAGGAAAATCATCAAAGTCTTGTCGATCTCGTCTCATGTCGGGTGACAAATGGCCACGACGCTCTCCCTCCCCTGGGAGGAGATATATCTAAAAATCCCATCCTGTCTCCCCTCGGTTGGAAGTAGCCATCTGCCCTATCTGATGCGCTATCCCACCGTGCCATCCCTCTCTCACCGGAGAGAGGTCACGACGACCACCTCGTCCGTCCACAGAGGGATAACCATCTTGTCTCCTCACAGTGGTGGAGTCATGGGTCGCCCCCTCCCCATGTCTTCCCTCTCCATCACCATTCTGTCCCTGCTTCGCACCATGTCATCCCTTGCTCGACCTATGTCCTCTCTCTGAAGAGCCCTGCCCTCCCGCTCTCTCCCCTGAAGAACACGGAATCCCGATCTCCACCCTGATCGATACTGTTGCTGACTTGTCGCTTTCGACCAGAGTTGTGCTGTCGCTGCTGCTCTCTTCTCTCACCAGCTCGAATGTTTCCACGCCCCTTCTTTTTTTCTTGGATTTTTCACGGTTCTTCTGCCTGGAGGGGAGCCCTTAGGCTCCACAGCTGAAGGGTCCCACGAGAGACATCCCTTTGGGCAAACTCAACTTGAGCAGCTTGTCTTCAATGCGAGAGCGGGCCATCGTCTCTCTTAGAATGGTGTCCTCGGTCACCATCTGCCTGGCCTGGATCATGTCGGCTGTTGCGTTGCTGCTCTGATCTCCTGCCTTGGAAGCGTGATGCCTTGTCCTTGGATGCCTCTCTTCTCTTGGAAGTTTTTCTTCTTCTTCCGCTTTTTTCCTCTTCTTCTGAGTCAGAGGAACTGTCTGAGTCCTCAGAATCTGGGAACAAAAAACAGCTGTCATAAACACCACAGCCAAGTATTTCAGACGTTATCAATGATCTACTGTCACTTTTTGATTGAGTTCATTCTGATCACAACCTGACCCTTAAATCATACGTATTACAGCTGACACATACACAGTGCTCTGCCAAAAGTATGCCCTGTCATGCCTATATGTACTAGTAGTATTGACTATATCTTTGCATAGGTATGGGCAAAGAATAAACTTGCTTAAATTCATTTGTTCAAAATGCAAAATTCTGCCCAATATTCACTCCAAATGGGACAAATTTAGACTACAACTTGATAATGCAACACGCATTCTGTGTCTAAAACACATTACATCCAAACCTAAATACATTCATATGCTTTAGAGATACTGAATGAAACAAAGAAAATTTTTTTACTTTTTCACAGTACAATCTTGTGCTTGGAAATACAGCATGTTTTTCGTTCAATACAATATCCTTCAAACTGTTCACAGGCTGCTATTCCAAACATAGGGTTCCCACTCAGAAATCACTCAAAATCACTGACAATCTAAGGGATTCCAGTGGACATGCATACCCTCCTCTTTTGCTGACCCTCCCCCCCCCCCCCCCCCCCCCCACATTAAAGTTTTGCTGAAACCTGCGAGTTTTCATAGAAGCAACAGCCCTGTGCACAGCAGTCAACTGAAGGAAATTCATCAACTTTTAAATAAAAAAAAAACAACAAAAAAAAAACAAAAAGCAAAATACTGAAACAATTTGTGTCCTAACAATCATTACTATGATTTTGAGCCACAACAGGGCCAAATACCATAAAACGACAACAACAACAAACACTTTCAAAAAAAGTCTTACCTGAATCTGAGCTGTCTGAAGAGAGCCGGAATCTGAGCTGCCAGAGCTGTCAGAATCAGAGCTGTCAGAATCAGAGCTGTCAGAAGATGAGGAGGGAGCTTTCTGCTGCTGTTCCTGCTGCTGCTTGTGCTGCATCAGCTGCTTGGAGATGCCCTTCAGGTGCTCCCGCAGATCCTCCCTGTCACAGGTTCAGCCACCGGTTACACAACTATCATGCCTGCATGTAACCATAGCTGCTACCTTTAATTTTTTGAGTCAATATTCCAGAATTTTTCATCAAATGAAATAATCATTGTGCCCAATTCTTTGAACAGATATTCTAGGAAAAAATTCATTCACAATTTTCATGTAAGAGTCATTCAAGAAAATGACAAGGGGGGAGGAGAGTGGGGTAAGGGTGAAAGCACTCACAGGTGTCCCTTCCACCAGACTGCTGACATGGTGGGAACCTATCATCCTGTGAGCAGTAACGTCCCTTGAAAGCGCAGGAACAGGGGTGTTGCCCACTGGCGGTTAAAACAGATGCAACATTAGAAATGATACTCCAAGGAGATGGGGTCAGATTGGCCTTCTGTATCAAACCATGTTCTAGAACACAGCAGAGATGCCTCATTTCATCACACTTCAGATTACTTATCCTAAGGGACAGATTCATGTAAGAGGCTAAGAAATCAGAATGTTACCCATTCCTGTAATGGTGCCAGGGCTCTTCTCTGTGTAGGTCAACTCTGTGCCTCAATGGACTCTTGAGTAATGCACAAAGATATGTCCTCTGTAAAGCCAGCAATGATGCAGAGAGATTCAAATTTGGGAGATTAGGTAGGGCTGGACAGGAGCTCAGTTGCATTTGCCCTAGTAAACAACTGTTAATACAGCACTTCTAGTGCATAAACAGTGATATTTATTTCCTAAAAATTAGGAGGTCAGACTGGTGCAAAAAAACTCATATCCAAATTTTCAGGGGGTCACAAAAACATTTATGGGGTCACACTACATAACTGCTAGACAATGTGTACTGAAAACCACACACACTCTAGCGCGCTTTGACTACTAACATACATAAATGAATATGGAAAGAGACAGAAATGGATCAGGAAAGTTGATAAAACACTCCAGATTATACTGAACATTATTCATTCAGATTTGTGTTCCAATACTAGTAAAGTTTTATCAACTAAAATGAATAATCATGAGCACCAACACTGTAAACAGTTTAACAGTGAAACTTGATGTGTGGAATGTTCTCTTCAATTATCATCACAGAATCTCAATTACGAGAGCCATTTCCATCAATGCTGAAATATCTACTGCTTGACCATATTCCAGTCACCATGCAATGATCATTGGAAGCCCATTTCAAGCATGGCAGATTGGACGAAAGTGCTTCTGTGTGATGCACTGCTCAGAACTGTCATGCATACAGAAAATCACTGTGTCACAGTAAATGTTGGTATGTTTTAGTGACCCACCGACCTGAATTTCAGTGTGTTAGATGGCAATGTTATGCATCAGAGACTCACATTTGTAACTGGAATTATTACAGATTAACAAAAGCACTAACAACCAAGCATTGTTATGCTGCAACAGATGCACTCCCATCCTGATGCCACTATCAACTCCTTGCTTACTTCTGCCATAGCATGTTGTGTGCAGAGCGACAAGTCACTCAGACTTCTCCTTGTCTAATGTAACAGTTTTTCAATATGTGATCAAATTTTCTCATGGACTACTTGACCTGTTCAACAGCAGGACAGGAGTAATGGGAACCAGGGGAAAGAAAGAAGGCTTCACTTTGTCTCCATTCATGTGATGCCTAACAACTGGATATATGATCCAGGGAATGATCCATCAAGAAGGTGGGCTGCAGTTGGGTGAAGAGCAAAAAAGGCAGACAGACATGAATGAAAAAAGAAAAAAGGATTTGAGGGTTAGAACCAATAAGACTGTCAGGACCGGCTAATTCTGCTGAGAGGGGATCAATGTAAGCCAGTGAATAGAAAAAAACATGCAGCAGTGTACTGCAAATCTGAAAATGTGATAAGTGAGACAAGGGCAACACTTCACAAATCACCTTTACAGAGAATCTGACCCATAGAACGAAAAGAAATAGTAGTAGCAGCGTGCTGTAGAATCTTTTTCCACCTAAAAACCTGCATTTTAGGATAAACTGCAAATTCTGGACCCCTTCCTCCCACCTTTCCCCAAACAAAAAACAGTGACTCTAGGTCAATCAAAAAAACAAACAAACAAAATTCTTGAAAAATTCAGGAGGGTTGGCAGGTTTACCTTTTGTCTTTTTAACTCTCATCTTCAATGCCCTCTGGTGGCAAAACTCCCATACTGCTAATCTGGATACCCCATACAAAGCCACAAGCCTCATCCTGTTACAGCTAGCACTGCCTGTCCATGATACAGTCCATGGGCCGGTTGCATATACATTCTTAAAAGTTGACCTAAGCAAAGTTTGCTTAGCGCCAAAGCAAACTTTGTAAAGATTTCCTTTGCGCATTTTTGTCAATCGGTTGCACATACCATCTTTGTCGCGGACTTAACTAAGATGTGGGTCACGATGGTTATTTTTAGCATGGGTCCGTCATCGTACACAGTTTGTGCATACGTCACCAAAACGAACCAATGGTAAGTAACTTCCGCAGATGTGAATCGACAAGACAGCATGGCGGACAACGAAGGGAAGAGGCGTGTCAGAACAGCGAATTTCACCGATTGTGAGGTAAAAACGTTAGTAGAAAAAAGTGTCGGAAGTGTCAGACGTTCTGTTTGGCAAACTCAGTTCAAGTGTGACAGCAAAAAGAAAAGATAGGCTGTGGGCATCAATCACTGAGGCTGTGAACGCTCGCGGCAGTTGCTTGCGTACGGTGAAGCAATGCCGAAAGAAATGGTCGGAACTGCGCGGGAAGACCATCCATTTGATAAACAAAAGAAAAAATGTTCCTACTGGAGGTGGCCCGATGGAGGATACACCGTGGTGGGTTGACGCAGTCCTCGCCATTATTGGCGTGGACAACTGCGTCATTTCTGGAGTACCTCTGGATTTACCAGGTAAGAGTATTGAGTAACAACACTACACTTAGTATCAATTTGTGAGCAAGCAGTATGTCAATTGGTTTCGTTAACGTTTTTTATTTTGTTATTTTTGTGTGTAATGGAAGTGGGGGTGTAATGGTGGGGGGGGGAGGTAAGCATCAAGTTACTTTTGACATGTGTTATGTGTGTGTGTGTGCACTGTATGTATGCATTCGGGAGTGTACATTCATGCGTGCACTGTGTAACCAATACTGTGTGTGAGTCACAGCCGGATAAATACCATTTCTTAGAGATCTTTAGCTTTAAACTTGTTATGCCAGATACTTTATCATCATCTGATAGTCTTGTTAAATTCGTTGATCATTTTACTTTATCATCATCTGATGGTCTTGTTAAATTCGTTGATCATTTTTGTCAGACTTAGATTGTTGTACAATAGTCATTATAGTGTGATATGCTGTATAGTGTTACGAAAGAAAAATTCAAGTGGCTACATACACAGCGAATGACAAGGTTGGCATCATAATTTGATTGAAGCAGACCATAATCCAAATTCCTGCACAGAAACTTGCACAAGCCTCCAAATATGCTAAGTTGAATAATAGATCAGCTTGGTTCAGTAAATTACCAACATCACTTGAATCTGAAGGTAAGGTTAAGGTTGACATTGGTTTTGATTTAAATTAACTGATATTTATTCAACTGTGTTATTTACATACTTGTATGCTGTTTAAGCCTCAATATTTATTCCCATGCGGAGTCAGACTATTCATGCGATTTCCTGGAATAGAGAAGTAGAAAGTATAGAGTATTGAACAGGGCAGAGCAGCCACAATATAGTAGCAGACACTGAAATATCGAACTCCTACATGTCATGAAATTAGTACTTTCATGAGATATTTCCCCTGCAAAATTTTGTTTGTATATACATCAAGTCAAGAAACCCAGTGTTTCAGGATTTTCACTGCGCTTTGTATTTGTGTATAGCTTAACCAACTGAATCCTTGAGAAGGCAAAACTTTGACATAAATTTGTTTTTTTCCAGGTGGTGGTGAAATCACAGGTGGAAGTGGTACCAGATGATGCTGCTGAAGAGAACCATTTCAACCCAGAGCAGTTCTTGGACGATGGCCTTGGTATGTGTTAATCAGAGACAGTGCGAACATGCATGTAGTGAGTTGTATATGATGCACATTTTGGGAAATAGATTTTTTTTTAATCTAATCCTATCATTCCTAATCAAAGAGTTAATCACTGAGGAGATGACTGCGCTGCATGTAAGTCAGGACACTGTCTTAAAGTTGTGATGATTTCTGTCTGGCAAAGCCATAAAATGAGACAGCTTCCTTGAGGAGGGGGTAACACTGGAGGGAATGTGTCCCAACTTCCCTACACAAAAACATCATTCAGTCTCAAGTGTTGTCTTCAAGAATACAAGAAATTGTACATACTAAATGTGACAGTACGGTTGTTATGGAAGAAGAGTGATGTGAGAGTTGTGGAAGAACTGAGAATGTGAGGAACATGGGAAGGGGGGGTAGTGGGGGGGGGGGGGGGGGGGGGTAGGGACTGATATGTCAGTGGCAAGTTAGGTATTGTATGTCACATGTGGGTGACACTGGACATGTTACACTCATTGCGACAGTCTTGTTGCCAGCATTGTAGAAACATAGCATAATATATTTTTTTAATGAGAAAATGTTTGTTTACTTACTGTCTTAAAGAGTAAAGAAAGGTAATGTTAACAACAAAAAAATATGTATTTTCCTGTTGGTTGTTCTGTTCATTATTTGATTAAAGAGCAAAAATGTTGCTGGTAAGAAAAAATGTTAGAACACAGTGTACAGTATGTGTGTTTTGCATGTGTGTATGTTTTAAATTCTTGTAGCTATTATACAATGATAAGATTAAGAGAGAAAAAGGGAACAAATGAAATCAACAACAAAAAGCAAAACATAAGAATAATGTTCACTTTAATACAAATTTGCACATAAACTTTTCCAATAAGTAAAAGGAATAAGAATGCTCTAATAAGAATAGATTAGAATCTGTAATTTACAGATACATTTATAAATTTGTCATTTCTGTTATTGCGTTGCTGTATAATTAATGACTATCAAGCAAAAGCAATTTTGATTAAATTTATCACTGCATTGCTGCATGCTACTTTCTACTTGATCCATGTGAATGAATGTTACTGCAACTATTGCAGTAGTAGTTACTAGTTAGGCTAGTTGACCCATGCCAAATGATTGTAAATGTCTGGGGTATATGGATCATGAACATTGGAATACTGTTATCAAAAAGGGGTGTCATTGCAAATGGCACCAAGAACCAAAAGTTAAGTTATGCTTATCACAGAAAGTGTAATATACTTTACAACTTATTTTCACTAACTGTCACATTATGTTTGTATGTTCTCAATCTCTAGATGCCGAGCCTGTTTGGGATCTGTTGAACACAGCTGACCCACCAGCATCTATGGACATATCTATTGCTGAAGAGGTGAAAGACACACAAGGTATTGTCTGTCTGTGTCTGTCTATGTTATCTCTCTCTATATATATATATGTTTTATAATGTCAAACAATTAAGTAGTGGGAAAAAACAAGTGCAGGTTAACAATTCTTCCTTCATTATAGGCAAAGATCTGAACTAAATAGGAAAAAAAAAAAAAGGAGGGGGGGGGGGGGGGGGGGGGGGGGGGGTTGGTTGAAGGTGAAGAAAATGGGAACATTAAGAAAATCTATTATAGATATGGAAACCCTTAACTAGCTGCATGACGGAACCATCGCAATCCCTCCTGAAGGCAGATCTGTTGGTATTGCCTGCTCCTAGGCCTTTCGTCCACTGGATCGGACTTATTAGGGAGACACGACTGTTTGTGCTCTTGGCATCAAATACAGACACGGCACAGTCCATAATTCTGTGGTGTTCTCATCACCAAGGGTTCAGAAAAGAATCCAACAGCACCCCCAAAGCAGTCGGTGAAAGATAGTGAAATGAAACATAACGAAAGTGTTCATTGGCTATTTCAATTTCTGGATTTAAAACGGTAGCAAATGTTCCTCATTCTTAATACATTCCTGGCTCATTTTCAATGAGTTTGTGCTTTTGCTTCTCTCATATGTTCACACAAAAATTGAAGTTTTTTCTTTTCTTTTCCTTTTTCAGTCTGTTAAGTTGAGGTCAGTCAGTGGGGAATATTATTCCCCTAGTGAGCTATATAAAAATATGTTGCTTTAGGTAATGTGGGATGTAAAGTAAGTATTCACTAACTGGTTTCCTGAAGTGGTGGAAGATTGAAACATCAAGAGTTAAGCATTTTGCTTTTTCACACACAAAAAATTTGCATATAAAATATTTTAGAAGCAGTTCACTTCTTAGTGTTACTATTCTTATTATTAATATTATTAACAGATAATTTAGTACACCTAATGAATGCTCTTGGTCTTTACAATATAATTACAACCAAGTTAAAAGAAAGTGCATTCTTTGTCTTTACAATGAAATTACAACAAGATTTCATCTAATTAAACAAAAAAAAAAAAGTGGCAAATAAAAAAAAAAAAAAAAACATGTTAAAAAGAAAAAAACAACAAGATACAATATGCATGCTGCACCCAAATGCTTACACCACATCCAGTTTGTACATGTGCAACACAGACAACAGTTCTAAAATTCACATTTTATGGGAATCTGATGCTACATTGACAAGCAGAAAAAAAATGATATTGCATCATGTTACTGGCCAGCCTGAGGCCATATACCTATCAACAACAAAAGTCACCAAGGACAATATCAAGCAACAGTTTTGTACTTCTTGAAAGCATATTTTCATGTACTAAGATCTGATCACCTACTTTTTTTTTTCTTTCTCTTTCAGAAACTGTCTTCAACATTTCAACACTGGACGTGAGCTTCGCTGGTCCGGCTGTCAAAAATGGACAGTCGCATGCTGCAACACTGGCACTTCACAGGTCAAAGAAGTCGATGGATCCAGTGCAGGGAGAGAGCCGTTGCAAAGAAAAACGTGCGTGAAAGGTCCCACAGACAGACTTGCAAATCTGAAAAAAAGGAAACGAGGACTTGAGAATGATGCTGGCCAGGAAGCAACAAAATTGAAAAGAGACAAAAAAACTGTGGAACTGGTGGGGAAGAAATCCACAGAGTACAGTTAGAAGCAAAGAAATTACAAGTGGAAATAGAGAAATTAAAAGTCGAAAAAAAAGGGAAATTACAAGTTGAAAAAGAGAAATTACAAGTTGAAAAAGAGGTTTTTGAAAATGAAAAAGGCCAATGAAATGATGAAGAGAATGAATCTCTATTATCAGGCACTTCATTTAGAAAGACAGTTTAAATGTCCCAAGTGATTCAGGGGTGCAACAACTGGTGAGGAGCATGAACATCCCTCTGAACATGCCACCTCTGCCTCCAGGAGAAGGGGGAGGATGTCCAGACAGATGAGTGACATGTGCTCTAAGTCAGTTTAATGTATGTTTGTCTCCACCCTGACCCCCTTTCCCTTCTCTCTCCCTCCCTCTCTCTCTCTCTTTCTCTCACACACACAAACATACAGATGTGTTATATGTAAGTTATATGCACCTTTTTTTTTCCAAACCCCATTCCCTTCTCCTCTCTCTCTCTCTCTCTCTCTTGCACACACATATATCATGATTAAAACGCAGTTAATGCATGTTTACGTCTTTTTTCTTGAAATAAAAGTGGAAAGCTTGCTTTTACTTGGAATCAGTTTTGTGCTTTCTTATCACCAAATAAGAAAATGTATTAAGGTTGAAAATAACAATGCCTTTGTTGTGAATATCCAGGGCCCACAGTTCTGAAGACAGAAAAAAATTTGTCTCCTTTGTAGCCTCACAGTAACACTGTGAAAATTATTCAGTTAAGACTAGAGCATTACAGTAAATCAACATTCATATTCCCCACCTCAGATGTACTGACAAAAGAATGGCTGCAGACAGGGCGGAAAAAAAACAGGTTTTGAAGACGTGCTGATCATATTCAGATTCAGCATGTCTGGCTCGTATGATTAACTAGTATCAGGTAATAGTATGTTAAAGATAATAAATATTGCGGGAAAAACCATTCATTAAACTCTTAAACTCTAAAGCCTGTGATTGACTGCCGTGACCCTTGTTTCATAGATATGAACAATTAAGATTGACATGAACATTCAGTATGCTATATTATGCTTTTACTGTGACTATGACTGTGTGTGTGTGTGTGAATGTGTAGGTGTGCGTGTACGCATGCGTGTGTCTTTTAGTGTTTGGGCATTGGTGCGGGTAAGTTCGTGTTTTTATGTATTGTTTTTATAATCTATGTAATGTTCTATGTCTTATGGATTTAATGTTTATTTCATGTGTGTATGCATGTGTGTGGGGGGGGGGGGGGGGTGGTGGTGGGGAAGGGTGTGTGAGTTTTGATGTACATACAAATATAATTATATAATAACACAAGCTGTTATGCAAATTTATATATATAACAACACAGGCTTTTATGTAACGATTTATAATGTCTTTTGAAATGTCTTATGTACTTGTGAAATGATGTGGAGCAGATGAAAAATTTCCGATGGACAATAAAGTTGACTGATTTGAATTGAAATGAATGGAATTGAATTGAATTGAATGATGATTTGACTAATATAGCACAGGTACAGATTGCTTTGTCTCCCACTTGTTTGATAAAGATGATGCCATCCACCAGATACAAGTTCGAATATTCAATTTATTGTATACCTCATTTTCCTTCACTCAGTGTGTTTTCAAACTTTGCGAAAGAAAGGACTGGTACTAAAAACAAGTACTGGACATCTTTATCTTTATTGAACAACACATGTGGACCTTTCGCCTTTTTTCCCTTAGCTTGCAAGTGAAGACTGCAATCTTATTAAAAAAAGAGAGAGCAAAGTGTACAAAAACTTACCACTGGAAATGTCTTTGAACAAGCCTTTCACGTGCTAGGCGTCCTGGCAGTTCAACGACACCTCCATCGTCCTCATCGAAGTCGGAATCTGGTTCATCTGAGTCGGGATCATCTGAATCAGAATCTGAGTCTGGTTCTGGCAGTCCAAGTGTCGTTGCAACATTATGGAGTATAATGCAAGACATGATGATGTAGCAAGCTTTTGCAGGCTCATATCTGGAGGGGAAAAAAAAACCAACAAACATCGTCATAAATGCACATGGGGAGCGCGAAGTACACAAAAGCATGATTCATCAAACTCATCAAGCAAAAATGTAAAGCTCAACAAGTAAATAACCACAGTGTAAGTCTACAGGTTTCTCACAAAACGGACTTGTTTTATAGGCGATACAGTCATGTGGAATTGGAGCAAATGACAGGAAGGATTTGGGCTTTGTAATAAATAATAAACGAAAGGAAACAATGGTGAATATCACAAAACAGATCAACACACCAAAAGCTGTTTCATAACACCGATGGGAAATTTTCTTTACCAACATCTATACAATTAAAAAAAATTTGAAATGGTATTACTTTCTAGATCTATACATGTGTAGGAGCCAATGCTACTTCATTAGACAAATATTTCACTCAAAATATATTCAGGACCATTGTCAAGTTTGTTGGTGTTTCACTGGAAATCTACTTAAAACATAACTGAACAAACTGCAACTTAACCCATTTTTAATGTTAACACAATTCAGCCTGATACAGACAAGAATATGTATCATACAGTTATTTGTAAACAAATCTGCAGTTTCTACCATTTCTTCACAAGCTGTGTTTCCAAGTGGACCTTCACCTCGTTCGAGTCTTATAGTAAAATGTACAGAAACAGATTTTTTTAAAAAGGAGATCTATATGCAAGTTGCTTTAGGTTCAATCCAAGTATCAAAGCAGCATATGACAGTTTTTTCCTTAATGTCAGTTTCTTAAAAAAGTAACTCCTCCTCCTTTACTTTTGACTGACTGCAACAGTTTCTTTTTTAATGATGATCAAAGAGAATCAGCATGGTTCAATGGTACCTAACAATGTATTACAAATAACATTACATTCAGATAGATCTGTGTCTATATATATATATATATATATATATATATATATATATATATATATATGTGTGTGTGTGTGTGTGTGTGTGTGTGTGTGTGTGTGTGTATAACACGGTGACAGAGCTGCACCATAAGCTTTTATAATCTCAAATGACAAGGTATCAACACTTTAATGCACCCTTGGCCAAGACATTTTAGCAGCATCTATGGTAAAGAAACTTCCTTTGAGTGGTTGAGAAAACTAAATTATGTGATGCCAGTCCTTTTATTTGACTCATTATTGAGCCAGTGACACACTCGACTCTTCATACAGTCAGCTAGGTCTGAAAATGTCCTCTAATGGGACACAAAATCACACCTCTCATCTGCTAATGCTAACAGCTATACCAGGGGGGGCTGGTAGTTGTCAATTTGGAAAAGGTTATATTTCACAAATGCTCACAGGCCTGATTAGGTGACAAAATGACAGGTGACAAAATGTATATTCCATTTCACCTCCTACATTTCACAGAAAGCAGCAGCACAGAAACAACACAGTGTCATCTGACCTTCCGCCAGAAGAACAGTGTATCAGAAGAATAGTGCATCATATAAATGTTACATGTGTACAATGTTCTGTACGTCACACTTTGTCCACACACACACACACACACACACTAATTAAATCAAGATTACACCCCATGAGTACACACACACACACACACACACACACACACACACACACACACATTCGCATGCACACACTTAAAAATCAATTTGAAAAAATGAATGCATGATGACTTGTGCATGTGCACACACACACAGACACACACACACACATACACAAACACAAACAGTTGAACTCCTTTTTGCTTTAATTGATGACTGCATGATTACTTGCGTGTACACACACACACACACACACACACACACACACACACACAAAACTAAAGATAGTGATACTCACCTCAACTGAGACTGAAGACAATGCCATCTCTTCTTCAGAACACCATTTGTCCTCTCAATGGTGCTCCTTGTCGATGTGTGAGCAGCATTGAATCTTTGCTGAGCTCTGCCGTCAGGGTTGAGGTAGGGCGTCATCAGCCATTCCTTCAGTGGGTATCCACTATCTCCAAGTATAATTCCAGGTAGTGGACGAGGTATTCTTTGAAATACCCGCCACACCTGACTGTCCTTGAGAATTCTCGAGTCATGAACTGACCCTGGCCACATCACGACACAATTCCTGATAATCATATCAGCGTCACAAAGTAACTGAATATTCAAGGAGTGATTCCCTCGTCTGTCTACATACACTTGTTCATTCTCCCTGGGTGCAACAATCCGAATATGGGTGCAGTCAATGCACCCTATAACATTAGGAAAATTTGCCATCCGGAAAAACTGCTCCATAGTTCTGTTGGCTGTCTCCACCGTTGGCATGCGAAACATACTCATTTAGCCGGTTTGAGAATGCTCGGGAAACTCTGTCTATTACTCGACACACTGTGCTTTTGTCGACACCAAACAAATCCCCCCATCACTTCTTGAAAACACCCACTGGCATAAAAACGCAGTGCGATCAGCAGCTGCAAGAGCGGAGTCAGCGAGCCTCGCCGTTGAAACGGGTGATCAATGTCATCCTCAATCACATCGCACAGGTCTAAAATGTCTGCCCGTCGAAATCTGAATTTTGAGTACAATTCTACGTCATCATACACATCAAAAGGGTTCGTCCGATCCCTGAAAATTCTCTCTCGCCTCAAATTTCGGCGCAACAGAAGCCCATACACAACGCGCGGTCCGCCATTTTTATTTACTGCGGTATGCTCTGTCCTAGCTAAGTTCGCACTTACGCCTGGGGGGGAGCTGTCCTAACTTTAAGCAAGATGTTAAGCATCCTTTGCTGTTAAGCAGGCCCATGCAACAGGGTTCCTTCACGCTAAGCAAATTCCTAACTTTAAGCAAACTTAGGGTTCGCTAAGTCTGTACATGCAACCGGCCCCATGAGAGAGGACACTGGTTTGCTGCTGGATCACTTTACTGATGCTCAGTTGTGCCTGTTCTGTTTCAAGATACACAGGACATCATTAACTAAACCCACCGCAGTAGACATTTAATTGCACAGTCACCCAGCCTGTGTGAGTGAGTGTCTACTGGACAGCACCACCAGGTTCATCCAATGACAGTACCCCAAAGCTTGCCAAAACCAGTGACTTCGACAAATTCACTGTGGGCATGGAGCTAGGAAAGAAATTAAATTAACACCCCCCACTCCCCCCCCCCCCCCCCCCCCCAAAAAAAAAACAACAAAAAACAAAAAAACCAGATTCAAAGCACATCTACACTCAAACAAAAAGAAAGAGGCCACAACCACAAGCCATCAGCACATCAAAGACAAAAGAATTTGAGTTTTTTTTCCTATGATGATAACCATCAAATCAGAAATAGCTGACAGATCAGCAAACACTTACGTAAGCCCTCCAAGTCCGATAGTGGTGAAGAAGTTGATGGCAAAGCGTGTGTCCTTAGGGTTATTACGAGGCAAGATTCCTTCAAAGAATTCCTGGAGCGTTCTGTTGGGCAGAAACCATTACATCAGTCTTTATGAACACAGTACAGCAGACATGAATACCTACTGAAAAAAATGTATTAAATAAAGCCTCAGTTTTACCGTAAGACCTCATTTTAAAAACCTGACTTAAAATTTGACGTTAATTCACCTATTGCTGTACTTATCTGCAAAATATTTCATTCATTGTATGAAGTAGACGTCAAGCCCACTTTTATTCATATTTTTGTATATATCATCATTTCAGTCATCAATTTCATGATAAAAACCATATGCAACTCAGTGATATTTGCCACTGCCAATTTTTCAGTCTGCAGACTTCTGCACCTCTGAGTTTTTAACTGTCCTTTATCTCAAAGATTGTCCACTGAAATAACTGTATTCTGCTGAGTTTTTAACTGTCCTTTATCTCAAAGATTGTCCACAGAAATAAGTGTGTTCTGCACACAACTCTCATACAATGTATTGTAAACATTTCAAAGAAACATTTACACACCTAAGCACAGATGCAAACCTAGTAAAATTCAGGAACCAGAGGATGAAGGGGGAGTGGAAGGGTAAAGAGGGGGGCAGATTAGCCAAGAGTGAAAACATTTTTAACCCCTTACTGATTCAGTTCATGAATGTGGGCTTGAAGGCAAGTACATTTTCCGCTTCATGTAACTGCCAGCATTAACATACCATTTGGAATTTATTCTGCAGTACAGTGTTAGCTCTACAAAAAAGATCATCCAAACTCCAGTCCTTTTAAACCAATTTGTGACATTCCGGCTTTTTTAAAAAAAAACACAAACTAATATCTTGATTTGGGGAATTATTTCTAAAACGGGGAAATTCCAGAAAAATTTGGGAGGGTTGGCAACATTTAAGTTATTTACATCATCATTACGAGCAATCACAGCAATCAATTGCCAGAGGCAAAGGTGATGGAAAAAATTATGTCAATCCAAACACAGGACAACATTCCAGTCAAACAGTGAACTGACATGCATGCAATAGCAAATAGTGCTACATCTACATGCATCCCAGTATCAATAATCCTTTGGAAAGGCAGGAGAAGAAAGGAGGACAGACAGGTGGGAAGACATGTGTTCCACCTACGGGTCTCTCAATCGGTTGTTGAGTTTGGGCAGCCCCATGTACTCAGAGAGTTCCAAGAAAAGGATCTTGATGAAGATGCGGCTGGCTGAGGTAGTGTCTTCCTCTGTCAGCTTCATGCAGCTCATAACCTGCAGGCCAACCACACAACTCAATCTAGAGAACAGCGTGGACACACTATGAAACAGGGCTGATCAGATTAACTCTCCACATACCACCGGCGGTAGCTACCACCAATGACGTTTCTTATACCTGAGAGCCAAAGGCGGTAGCTACCGCTGAAAAGCACATGGCACACACTAAGCTAATCTTAAAGCTGATGTCACGTTCCCTGGACAGCCTAGCGCATGCGCACTTGAACTAAACATGTCTACTTTCTTTGTCTGCAATTTCAAGCGGCAAAACATCAGTTCAGTGGAAATGTTTTTATTTTATGAGCAGTTTCCATGATGGATGTAAGCAAAGCATTTCTAGCTGAACTCTTTGGTGACTTAGGGAGTGATGATGAGTATTTTGAAGAATTTACACTGGAGGAATGTTTCGAGGCAACAATGAGAAGAGTGCTGAAAGAAGAACATGTGGCTGAACTGATCGATTCAGATTCTGAAGAAGAGAATGATGAAGTGATAGGCGGCCTGAAAGTTTTATGTTACCCAACAATTGCCACCATCTACAACAGCAACAACATTATCACCAAAAACACAACTTCATACTCTTGAAATTAATGTCAGAATAATTTACATGCACTTCTGCATAATTTCACCAAATCTTATGGCAATTCAATAAGAATTGTATTTTCTGGAATTTTTTTGTTTGTAACAAAGTTGATATAATAATCTGAGTCAGTAAAAAAAATACTTGCTGACCTGTTCACCCCAAATTCGTGTACCTGTAATATCTCAGACAAAAAACCTGTAATTTGAAAAAAAAAACCTGTGATCTTCATAACTGCAATACTTTCACAACATTGAAGATTTGGAACAGCTGGCCGTTGGCGTGTAAAAACTGCTTCGTCGCCATCTTTGACAAGGTAAAAGACACAAGGCACGCTGGGAAATGTCTTCTTACTGCTCTTGATTGAAACGGCAGCAGACAAAACTTTGTGTTTAACAATTTTCTTTCTTTGATTTGTTTCCCGTAATTTTTGGGGGGGAGGGGCATAATTCCCCCAAATTTAGATTTTTTCGGTAAAAATTACGGCAAAAACGTAAGGGTAAACAGGTCTGTACTTGGTTTCCATGTATAGAGAAACAGTAGTAAAATACTTGGCATGAGAAGACTTAAAAACGCTGCACACAGCTTGCTACAAACATGACCTCCAACCAAGAGACAAGAGTTCCTTTACATTTCCAGCAATAACAAAACTGGAAAAAAAAAGATCTCACATGACTTAAATGCACAGCAATATTACGGATAAAATGCAATCCCTCCTGAACAAACACAAGCATATGATTTATGCCAAGGAAGAAAGCTCTACTGTAATTGAAATAGCCATCATTAACCCTTTGATGTATGAGCGAGTATGTGAGTGTGTGCGCGTGTGTGTGTGTGTGTGTGTGTGTGTGTGTGTGTGTGTGTGAGATTCTCAATGTCTCTCACTGTGTGTACTCTTGCATATGAGATTCTGTGCGTTTCTGAGCATGTGTGTATGTGTGTGTACAATCACTGCGTGGGAACTATATTACTGTTACAAAATACCAGTCTGCTGTTATCAACAATGTAAGACACTCACCCCCCATGAAATAGCATCTGTATGCAAGAGGTGAGCAAAGAATTTGGCCACATTACGAAGTTTGTTGGTGTCCAGACGGTGGATTGTTTTCAAACTGTTCTCGGAAAATAGTCTGGAATGGTTCCACATACTTCTTGTCCAGCTGACAAAAGCGCTGCAACACGTCACGAGTTTATTATCAACCTGACACTTTTAAGAGAGAGAGAGAGAGAGAGAGAGAGGAGGGAAAAGAGCAAGTGATGATGAGAAAGACGAGGGAGGTTGGGGATCAAAGAAAGTGGAAAGGAGTTTGAGGGGGGGTAATTATCAGTTGAATGGTGTGTCCAAAAATTTCGCAGGAAAGGAAAAAAGAAATTTCAATGAGCACCTCTTTCGTATTAAATCTTAAAGACAGTCTGGAAAGCATAAAACTACTTTAATTTTTTCCCCACCTCCCTTTCCACTAAAAAAAAAAAAAAAAAAAAAAAAAAAAAAAAAAAAAAATTCCCCCCCCCCCCCCCCCCCCCCCCCCCAACTCAGTCACATTCTTTCCTTCAGAGTTAGTACTGATTCAATTCATAATGAATACATCTACACTTATTACTGCTGCACTTTTTATTGCTCAAGTTGTTCTCCTTCACCCTATCCTTCCTCACCATTTCCATCTTGCCAACAAAGCTAAACCAAAGACACATGTCAAAACCAAAGGACAGACAAACTCCGTGATGATATAAACGACATGATTCCCAACTTCTGTGTTTCTTTGTCTTAACTCTTACCTCTGACCTCTGAATAGTCATCACATACGAAAACCTAAAAAATTGGAGTTCCACATCAGTCACAATTCTAACGAAGTTTCACAAACTGGCGATAAAATCTTTGTAAGACATGAAAAAACAACAATATACCCCCACCCCATCCTTACAACAAAGCCATTCACAAAGAAAAGCAAATAGCCACAGAGACTTTTTCTACTGTCTTTGAAAGTCAAGCACACAAAGATGAACCTCACTTGGGCAAGAAGGCCATAAAATTTCTCATAGGTCCTGAGTTGGGCACAGCAGTCGAGGATCATGTAGCAAAGCTCCACCTGAAAAAGCCAAAACTGCACTTCACACCAGTTCACAAATCACCATTAGTCAAGGAAAACAACATCATGTGATCAACTGTGAATGACTATCCACCATGAAATGGGTCAAGAGACACTTTTAGTCATTTCATATAAAAAAAAAAAGTGAGTCCATAATAAAATTAACCAAAAAAAAAAAAAAAAAAAGGAGATCAAATTTGTGATTTGTGCATTTTGATTTTACAGTCACTTTTCTTTGTGACAGAAAGATGCCAATTCTACAGACTGCATTACAAAAATACCTATTAAAACTTTCTTCAAGGCATCCAAAAACTTGAATTTTCTTACTACAATTTGTGGTGTGGGTACTTATGGAGTGACTGCTGACATCATTAGTCTAATTTGAAATTGATTGTAAGTATAGTCAAGGGGATTTAATAGACTTTGAGAACCCCCACCCCCCCCCTGGAGCAGTGTCATACATCAGGTAGCCCTCTGGGCCTGCCAAGCACCTTGGGTTATGTGTTTGTCAGTCAGACATCTGTCAAGTCTCATCCATGAGAGTGTTCACCAATCACTTCACTCATACTTACTTCATTGATATTCATTACTACTGTCAGAAGGAATACTGCTGAAGTAAATGTAAAAAGACAGGAGCAATAATTCAGTCAGCGACAACACCCCCATCCACATACACACACTGAAGTGTCTGAAAAAAACTGTTAATGTTTCTGTGCTTACTTCCTGTCCTGGTTTGAGTTCCATTTTGAGCAGCTTGTGGGCACATTCCTCATAGTCCAAACTGGACTGGATGGTGAGGTAGATGGTGCGACGCAAGGCCACCATGTTAGTCTCTGTCTGGTCTATGATCTCCTGTTTCCCCTCTTCTGTGTGTGCACACACACACACACACACACACACACACACACACACACACACATATCAACAACAGGGCATCACAGAAACTGAATTAAAAACAGCAACTCTAAAATCATTAACCACAGCCATGGATAAAAATAAACTGTAATTATCCTGATATTTTCTTGCCCTTCTGAGTTTTAAAGTACATGCAGAATACAAATCAAAATGCATAAGGTTAAATTGCTCTTATTGTAGTGAAGAAGTACTGTATCATATAAATGATTGAGTTTACCTTTTGAACAATGTATTAAAAAAAAAAAACAGATGACTGAACAATATGTCAATAACATCCTTTCAAAGTTTCTCATCATTATGACAATATTCCAAAAATTATGAAAAGCAGAATATGTAAAAATTCATGCACTGACATGCATATGATCCAAACTCAAATCTGTATTTATTGTTTACTCTTGCAAGCATACACAGAGAGACACATATAGGCATTAAAAACAAAAACAAGCAAAAAAAAACCCCCGTCGTCTCCAAACCTTCATCATCGTCGTCATCACTGTCGTCATCTGATCCAGATTCATCCCCTGAGCCTCCTTCATCTGAGCTGCCTTCATCCAGAATCTCTGTTAACAAACACAACATGTTGCTTTTTTCCAAATATATTTGTATGCATAGATAATTTTTCTCAGTCAATCCCCCTCCCCCCCCCCCATCACCATGTAGTTGCTTTGTTGTAATATTTGTGGTCGGAAAGTGCAATTGAGAGGGTATGGAAGGAGGGATTAGAGGGAAGGGATTGGGTCAAGATACGGGGTTAAATGAAGTGGGAGAGGCAAGTTGAAGGCAGGAGCAAACAGGAGTGAGGTGGAAGTGAATGGGAAGAAGGCGGGGTGGAGTGAGTGTGTGTGTGTGTGTGTGTGTGTGTGTGTGTGTGTGTGTGTGTGTGTGTGCGCGCGCGCGCGCGCGTTTCTGCACTTATCACATGTGAGAGGCTTGACTGTGTAATTCTGGATCATAAGTTGTAACTATCAAATTTAATAACCACCACCACCACCACCATCACTACCACCGAAACAAAATTAAAAAAAACTGTTTAGGATTGTGGAGCATCATAATAACCACACATCCTGTTCAGTTATAATTTGTGCTTTA
This sequence comes from Conus betulinus, assembly GCA_016801955.1. Taxonomy (NCBI): domain Eukaryota; kingdom Metazoa; phylum Mollusca; class Gastropoda; order Neogastropoda; family Conidae; genus Conus; species Conus betulinus. The sequence goes on along the minus strand of JADBJO010014218.1, from coordinate 19,706 downwards.
CACACATGCTTTGAACTGCATCTTGAATGGTTCAGTTTGTGCTTTATCATTAAACTCTACATCCTGAACAGTTCAGTTATATTAGAGCGCTATAATATAACCAGACTGCATCCTGAACAGGTCAGTTAGCGCTGTATCATATAGCTCTACATCCTAACAGTTCTGTTATAATCTATTGCTTTATCATATCACAAGACTACGTCCTGAACAGTTCAATCAGTGCTGTATCATATAGCTCTACATCCTGAACACTTCAGTTATAATTCATTGCTTTCATCATATCACTAGTGCTGTATCATATAGCTCTACATCCTGAACACTTCCGTTATAATTCATTGCTTTTATCATATCACTAGACTGCATCCTGAACAGGTCAGTTAGTGCTTATCATGTAGCTCTACATCCTGAACAGTTCAGTTATAACTTGCTTTATCACATCACAAGACTACATCCTGAACAGTTTAGTTATAATTTATTGCTTTATCATATCACTAGACTGCATCCTGAACAGGTCAGTTAGTGCTGTATTATATAGCTCTACATCCTGAACAGTTCAGTTATAATTTATTGCTTTATCATATCACTAGACTGCATCCTGAACTGTTCAGTTAATGCTATATGATATATCTCTACATCCTGAACAGTTCAGTATAACTTACTGCTTTGTCATATCACTTGACTGCATCCCTGCACAGTACAGTTAGTGCTTTATCATGTCACTCTCTATATCCAGAACAGTTTAGTTTCCCTTATCACATACTTCTACTCCCTATAAAGTGATACTGTCTAAGCCGAGTCACATAACTGTACAATCTGCAGAGTTCAGTCAGTACTTTATATCTTTTCTTCCTCTACATGCACAACTGGTGCTTTATGACATCACTCTACATCCTGAAAAGTTGAGTCAGAGCTAAATCATGTAACTGTTATTTGTGCAGTGACCTACTAGCGCTTCCATCACATAAATCTACATCCTGAAGAGTTGTCAGTGCTTTATCATATCTACTACCGGTTCAGTTGACTATCAGTGTTCATCATATCTGAAACAGATCAGCCAGTGTTTTATCACATAACCCCACTTCCTGAACAGTGAACTATCAGTGCTTGAACAAATGTCATGTGACCCTCTACATGCTGAACAGCACAGTCAATACTTTCTCATGTTACTCTATACACTGAACTGCCACCACTTCATCATATAACACTACTTTCCAAACAGCGAATTGTCACTTCATCATGTAACACTACTTCCCAAACAGCGAACTGTCAGTTCATCATGTAACAACTTCCCAAACAACGAACTGTCACTTCATCATGTAACACAACTTCCCAAACAGCGAACTGTCACTTCATCATGTAACACTACTTCCCAAACAGCGAACTGTCACTTCATCATGTAACACTACTTCCCAAACAGCGAACTGTCACTTCATCATGTAACACAACTTCCCAAACAGCGAACTGTCACTTCATCATGTAACACTACTTCCCAAACAGCGAACTGTCACTTCATCATGTAACACTGTCACTTCATCATGTAACACTACTTCCCAAACAGCGAACTGTCAGTGTTCAGACTGTAGATTTACATTACTCTATATTCTGAACAATTATCTTAGTGGTGCTAAAGATAAACCTGCGAACTGTCTGAGTGTCCGAGTTTCCTTTATGTACATCTTGAAGAATCATTTATGTGCTTCACCTTAAAATTTCATATCCTAAACATTCTGACAATTCTGCCAGCACTTCATCATAAAACACAATCAATTGTGCCTGTCACATATAATAAATACAAACTGCTAACACTTATTTTCCTCCTTCCATAACATCTCAAACCTTGAAATTAATAACAATTGACAACAAAATCAAAGGACACATATGTTTACCTTTCTTCAATTCCTTGTATTTTTCCTCATTCTCCAGATAATCATCATCAGCTTTGAAGACATCTGCACACCAAGAAGAAAAAAAAATACCTTTGTAAATTAAAAAAAAAAAAAAGTTATAAGATACGAAAAAATCTCACAACTAAGTGACCAACAAATGTGTTGGTACAGAGCATGACATTTTCAATTATATAACTTTTTCAAAAGTAAGTAAATAAAAAAATAAAACAGCACATATTTTCAACAGCAGCAAAAACTGGGTATTTCAGAAGTGATCAAAAGAAGTCATTAATATAAAAAAAAGCAACATACAAGGATTCAGCACTTAAAAAACAACAAAAACCAAAACCTCACAAACCAACCTCATGATCTGTGACTTCTGAAACTCAAGCCAGCTATAACCTATCAACTAATGATCTGCATGTCAAAGACGATGCATTCTTTAGTTTTCATGTGATGATGTAGGTTACTTGGCAAGCTATGGGTGTTAAGACATCATGTCTGAAGACAACTGCTGAGTAAGATTACAAGTGCCCAGCATTTGCACAGTGCTTCAATCTGAGTCTCAAAAGTTTTAAGACACTTTTTTCAGCTGTGTGGATGAGTGACAATAACAGAACATGACTGGGGACGATTAAGTAACCCTGGTGCAATTGAATCGATGTGAATGAATGTCTAAGAAAGCCATGTAATCCATATAGGTGTTTTTCTGCTCAAAATTCAGTGGAAGTATGAGATGACAAAGAATTATGGATCTAGTTGCAAAGTGAAACGACTGCAGGCGGAAATCTAAACAAATCTTAAATAAATGTCAGCGAACCGCCCAGAGAAACGTGGACAAACGAGTCACAAGACAAACCACAACGCGTTTCAACCTCTTAGTCTTCTTCAGGTGCAACAAACATGAAACAAATAACGAAAATGCACTTAGCTTTGATCGCTTCTGTGTTCAGCGCAAGAAACGCCTTCTTTCTTGCGCTGAACACAGAAGCGATCAAAGCTAAGTACATTTTCGTTATTTGTTTCATGTTTGTTGCACCTGAAGAAGACCTAAGAGGTTGAAACGCGTTGTGGTTTGTCTTGTGACTCGTTTGTCCACGTTTCTCTGGGCGGTTCGCTGACATTTATTTAAGAAAAGAATTATGGAGTTAAAATTTTTAAAGGATGGTTACTGGATTACTGGAATGAAGAGAGTCCATAATGATCAGTTATAAACATCAACAACAGACAGACAGATGCAAAGCAAACCACATCTACTGAAGTATTTTTATGCACAATTTGGACTAACCTGAACCCGATCTTTTTTTTCTTGTGAGAAAGTTTTAAAAGAAGTACCCATGTTTCATAAGTTCAGCCAGCCATCTTAACATACAGAAAATATCATCTTATTCTGAATTATTATTTTTTTTTCAAATGCTGCTTTTTTTTTCCTTGCATCGTATACAAATATTTCTATAGATCAGATGTACCAACCCACTTCATTATTTAAGAGTACACAATTTGAGCAATTTATAGAAATCACGGTTTGTTCATACAACTCTTCATGGTATATCAAACACCCAAATGGCAATAAACACAGCAACATACATCGAATCCACCAAGACATACTTTGAAATCAAGCTCACAGGCAGTACACCCGATTTATGATGTCAGTCCTGTTTACCCTTCCCCTAACTATTCAGTTTTCTTGGCACAGGCTTTCACTATTTTGAAACAAAGATCAGCATCTGAATACAAAATGTTAGCTAACAATCACTTTTTCCCGCTTGCAGAATGACGCAGTTACAATTCTGAGAGGAAACAGATCTCACCTGTTTTTTCTTTTAAGCAGTCACCTTTACATATTTAGGTTAACAGTCAGATACCTTTAAAAATTTTCATGTCATTTATCTGTTTGCATTTCCCTTGCCTTAGAAATGTTTCAAGCCCCTCACTTGATCAGTGTGCAAGCTTATCTCCTGATCATTTTTATCTTGCAAACACTTGGCACCTTTGAATTACACTGATCATCATAATCTGCAAAACAACTCATATATGAATGAAAGAGCTAAACTTCACATTGGCAGAAACCATTTCTGTAAACACCATATCTACAGTCAGACCTATTCATTCAATGTTATACCTTCCAGGAATCAAATGTTACCACTCTTAATACACCAAAGAATTATCAGTTATCCTGAACAACACAGATGTTGTTATGACAAACATCCCACTGTTCTGTGTGTGTGTGTGTGTGTGTGTGTGTGTGTGTGTGTGTGTGTGTGTGTGTGTATGTGTGTGTGTGTGTGTGTGTGTGTGCATAAAACTCAAACATTTTTTTGACTAAATTTTACTTTCCCATTCCCTATGATTAAGTGGTCAGCTTGAAGTATATTTGATTTTTTTTGGTGATTATTATTATTATTATTACAGCTGTTATAATCATCATAACCATTATCATTACTATAATATTATTATGAGCATTTTTATCATCATTTGCTTACTAGAGTTAGTTATATTTTCCTTCAAAAGTTGGTCCAAAGCAGTCACCCTACACTGAAACAAACCTAAGTTGCAACCAGGTAGACTGCTGGAGGAAGGCTAGTGGGGGGAGGGGAGATAGAGGCTAAAGATGTATTAGAAAAATGGTATTAAATGTTTTTTCTTGTTTTCCAAATAATAGGCACCCAATGGAACATGCAAGCATGTGTAAGAAATGGGGCCAATCATTATGCTACAACCATACACATGCATACTGCATTGTACATTAGTTCAAGTAAGAAATGCAGGTTGCGTATGTGTCACACATTTTAGACATCTACATCAATGAAACTGGCACAATATTATATCAGTTCCAGTAGTGGACACCATTGTTCTTTGCGAGGCAATAGCAACAATTCTGGCATGAATTTAATGTAAACTGTAATTACTTTCTAAAATGTATGTGGAGAGTTAGAGAGACATGTAGTTCATTGTGACTTCAGTACAGAAAGGAATTCACTTTGCACCAAAAACTTTCGGAGATCGACATCAATGAAGCCGACCTGATCCAGTTAATACAAAATTGTGATATTGCTGTCTTCTAACTTTTGAAAGTTTGTGCTGAAGCCTCACTGATTCGATTGTGAAACTGCTAACCAACGAAGATTTGTCTGATTAAAGAAGCCGAAAGTTTCAGACTTGTCAATTTGGTACCAAACTTTGGTAATTTTTTTTTCTTGTGAACTGCCAAATTTCTGCTGTTTATTCAACAATACACAGACTTTACAAATTCCGCTGAATTATCATGCCAAATCAAGATCTGTTCAGTTTCTGCCGAATCACTATGCTGAATCAAGATCGTAGCACAGATGGATGAAATAAAAATAAGATTAGAAGTATGCAGGGTTTTTTTTTTTTTTTTTTTTTGTGATAAACAACTGACCTAATCATGTTCTGAATCATGGACTGAGAAGGTGCCAAACAGAAATCAATTCACAAATGAGCTGACCACTTAGATGTCTGTCCCATATCTTAACAAGTTCTTAAAAGTTAGCAACATCATAATTTTGTCTCTGTCATATCTTTCTGCACTAAATACAGAAAAATTGTATCTAAACATCTCTGTGTTAAACAGATTTTGAATGGCTGATAGCATGGGTATGCTTCAGAATAAATTGGGAAACACTTCTGTTTAATATTTTCTTGGACTTTTTGTAAGTTTCAACACGACGAGTATGTTTCCATTTAGTTATTTCCAGTCTCATCTTCCACGCCATTTCAGTTTGCTTTTTATCCACACCATTCCTTCGGGCTTCCCATTCACCCTGGGTAATCCCAGCGCGGCTTTAGCACCTGCAATCCACTAGTAAATAGTCTGTATCAAATAATGATGAGGTTACCCACCAGAGGAGACAATACACTGCTGCTGTGTCAATAGTGATGTTCAGTGGGGTCTGCTCTGCTCTGATCCAACATTTTCAGGATACCACCTAGTAAGCCCACTATGGAGGACAGTAATAACTAAGTCACAGAGTCATCCTGCAGTCTGATTTACATCTGTTCTGGAGCGGTTATGTCCTTGATATCTTAATGGAGTGTCCTGCGCGTGCCTGTACCCATCATCAACACAGCGCAGGCCTCCAAGGGTGGTACAGGACTGCTCTAAAGGCAGGTGAAGACAGTGCTTCTCTGGATCCTCCCCAGCACCTTCGGGTGTTTTCTTTTTCTTCGAGTTTCACGGTGTGTAGACAATTTGTTGAGTATTTTCAATGTTTTTACCTCATTATCTGTTTGATTTTGCTTCAAATTACATAAAATCATTTTCATTTATAGTCCAAGGTAACAAAAACAACAAAAAAAAGACTGCCCTAATTCCGCTTACAAAACTGCTGTCATTTTTTTTTTTTTTTTTATCACTAGTGAAGACCACTGTAACTTTGCTGATGAACCAATTTTAAAGCAATGAATGAATGATAACATCACCATCCATCAAATTTGTCTGTGTACAAGTTAAGTATCTGTTTCATTCAAGATTTTTTTTAAAAATGTTCTTTGACAAATGTAGTCTTTGAAACGGAAATATGTGCAGACCTTCTGTGCCTTTCGCATTAACAAAAACAGCATTCTTTATATCTGTACCGACTTAATTCATGAAATCTTATATACTTTTTTTTCATTTTTTGTCCGCTTCAGAATTTTTATTGTCTTTATTAAATGCAAGGAAAATGGTTTACTCACATTTCATGAGTAAATATCCTGCTAAAAATTGTAACTGTTAACAGGGTACTGTTATTCTTATGAGCTATATTTGACTTTCAAGTCATCATGTCATTCTTCCTTTGTTGAAACTGTTTATGTATCATTTTACAGAATTTTTTTTTCTGATTCCAGTCACACAGCCATTCATGAAAGAGCAAACCATTAACAACCTGACTGCCCAAGAGTTGTTGTCCTTTGAACTCCTTAAAATAAACCCAAAGCAAACTATTTGCAAAGCAAAAGCTGCATTTCTATTTCTGCTGTATGTGAAAACAAAAAAATAGCCAGTCAACATGTTGTGTAGACTGAAGTGAAACCCCAACGTGCTTCCCTGTTTTGCCTTCCACATGGCCAACGACTGAATAAAATGCTTGTCAATGAACGGTCAGCTGATTTGGCTCCAGCAAAAAACTGTAACAAATGCCCACTTTACGTATGAGAGCAGTGTAAGTGTGATCAGGCAGCCACTGGCTTGCAGCCCACATTTCACTGTGACTGACAAGGTGGGGATAGACTTGACAAAATTCCAACGTGCCACAGTTGGACCTCACTGATCATGTATAACTAATGTAAATGGATCAGTTAACTGATTAAAGTGCACCTGAACACTTCCCCTTTAGCTTGTTTGAAAAATGATGTGATTAGTTTGGTACTTCTGCGATACCTTCCGATGCATCTGACAATACAAAAATTGTGATGTACCTACAAAGCACATGGGCAGACAAAGGATCATATATCAAAAATACATTGAAAAAGGCCCAGATCTCAGCTTAGATGCTGGACTTAGAAAATCTGAAACAGGCTAAAGCAATCATTAAAAATGTGTTAAGTCCTATGCCAGATTCCTATGGAAATTAGATAACTTGAACGCGAGTTTCTAGATCAAAACAGGTTTAAAAAAAAAAAATTTTTTTCACATCATTCCTCTCTGGTCTTTAATTCTGGTCTGGTTTGCAAAAGTCATAATCTTAAGCCCATCCTACCAGCAAAAGACAAAAATGTAAGTCAGTTTGGTATCAGTTCTTGTCTGATTACAGGACTAGCCTTCAGAATGGATAAAAACAAACCACTCTTCATCATGAGCACAAGTAATGTCCCTGAGAAAGAGAGGGGTGCATGTGGGATGTAAAAGAATAGAGGCTGGCTCAGTGCAAATGTGATGCTCTCTCCTTTGAAGCTGAAATTTTTATCAGTTGACAACTCCCCACATGATGGCATGTGGAGACTATTCAGGCAGGCACTCACTGAGCTGCTCCTGGCCTGCGGTGACATCATCCAGCTGAAGGAGATGGGTGAACTGGTCATCTTCCTCCACCAGGTCCAGGTCAGAGATGATGGCTGGGTGGGCTTTGAAGGCATCCTTCCTGACAGCAAACATCACCTCGATCATGTACTGCACACGGCGGTCCAGCTGGGCCTCGTTCAAAACAGTCCGCAGGCGCTCAAAGATTGCTGCACAACAGATAAAGAAATCCTATTTAAAATTCAGCTTTGTAAACCACACAATGCAAACTACAATCTCACTTGTTACTAATATCAATGGAAGGAAACTGGAAAGAAAAACATTTTAAAGATGGACACCATCGGGATTGGAAGTCTCAATGCTAGACACCCAAGATCTCCTAACTTTATCATCCAATAACAAAAGAAAAAAAAAAACAATCAAAGAAAGAAAACAAAACCAGAAAAAAAGCTTTCTTTCTTCTTTCAAAAAGAACGAACATCAAGTTTGCCCAACATCACGGAAGTCTGAACCTGTCACCACTTCACAACCTGCACTTTCTTTGTATTAATACATTAAAATATAGGTTTCCTCCCCTTCTGTTAAAGAAATTCTTGTGCTTTCGTACCATAACGTTCTTCCAGACTAGCATACAAGCCTAGACTGACCTTGGTCTGTGACTAGAAGTCCTTCAGTTTATGGCCTGCAGGCTAGCAGAAGGTAAATCTACCATTCTAACTTCCAGGTCAAAAACGTTTTTTTTTTTTTTAGGATCTTTCTCCATGCTGTCTAATCCTTTTCAATGCTATCTAAACCTACCAGCAATAACAGGATTTATCCAGTTAAAAAGTTGAGACTTCTTTTCAGTTACAAAGGTTAAGGCCAAAGTGTTGGAACAGTGACTGTAAAAAAAAAAAAAAAAAAATTCAGTTGCGCCTTTGACATGGTTTACTATTAACAGAAGGCAGATCCACACTTTCGCAGATCCACACTTTCTCATGAAAACCACCAATTTATCCTTCCCTGAACAGAATCAGGTATTCATTTACTGCTGGATGTATAAAAACAGAGAGATGATATAAAATAAAAAATCTGACTCCATAAGTGTCAAGAACTCATGATTGTCAATTCCACAGCCAAATGAGAATCATTTCAGCCTCGTCTTCAAATTAAAGAAGTTGAGACATTAAGCCTGTAAGTGTAACAACCCAACATATAGTGATATAACCTCTCTAATCTTGTAATATAATCCTTAAAAGTCACATTCACTCCTAAAACATCAAAAGTGGGGGAGAATGGGGGGAGGAACGAAGTAAGAAAAGAAATGGAGAGGGGGGGAGGGGGATGAATGTGAAAGAAGTTTTGTGGACATGGATAAAGTGATTTAGCAGTATGTACTACTACTAGAATAGCATTTTTCGTTCTTCTTGGGCAAAAGGTAAACTGAATGAACAGTATGTGATACTAATAACAATATAGCTTCACATTATGTGGCTCAAGAGTTTAAAATGTGACAGAACAGTTTAAAACTTATAAAATCTTTATTGGATCAAATTGATTTAATGATAAAGATAAATGACCAGATATCTTTCCTAGTCAGTGCAACAATTTTGTTGGATTTTTCCATTAAAAAATGCATGACCTACAGAAATACTTTACGTCAATGCCTTTGACTGCCAATTTTCTATCTTGTAAATTTTTTCAGTTTCCGTTACACAAAACTATAATCAATTTTAGACCAGTTTCACAAGTTTGAGATCTAAAATTCCAAACAAAATTGATCATTCTGGTTGAGACTATAATTTAAGCAAGCATTACCCAAGGATAACACAGGATTGTTCACCACCAGAAACGAATAAACTTTGATTTCATAAACACATTTTGAATTGGTATCAGGTTAAACACACACACAAATACAGTGACACACACACACACACACACACACACACACACACACACACACACACACACACACACACTCTCTCTCTCTCACACATCAGTATAAGTAAGAGCTTTGTACTTTGCATTTTTGTGACACTCTGATCAATAACAGAGACATCTTTCAAAAGAAAGGGGAAAAAAAAAAGTCAATATGCTTCTTTCACTAAAAAACTCCACCCACCTACTTGAAAGTCCAGTTTAATGTTGTGAATCATCAATAGTGCATATTATGTTCTCATATTATGAGAAACATTGCTTTTAAGTTGTAATGAATTTATGATTTGAAGTTCTTAGACTCTGCTATAATAAACTCAGGTTTTGCAGAGAGAGACAAAGAAACTTAGCACTTCAATGTCATGTGACATGTTTTGCAAAGTTATGAAAACATACAGATTCCATGAGTGAGTGTGTGTGTGTGTGTGTTTGTGTGTTTATCATGTGTGTGTGTGTGTGTGTGTGTGTGTGTGTGTGTGTGTGTGTGTGTGTGTGTGTGTGCAAAATGTCACTGTATAAGTTGATAGGAGCATTACCATTGTGTGCAAAAACAAGATTTTCTTTCTCACTATGTCTGAACATGGGTATGGAAGATGTTGCAGGAGCTGATTTAACAAAACTGCATTCATGTTTAATTTTTCGTGCAAACAATTATGAGGAGTTACATAAATTTAGAAACAAGCGTGTTCAATGTTTTATTTTTTAGTTTTAAGAAAAGATTCAACTACAGCACTTCTCATTTTGCAACATTTTGGTAAGGCTACTAAGGTTTACTATTTAATATTTCAATAAAATGTTTACACTTAATTGTTTATCACTATCAGCACTGATAGCATTTTCGAAGGGGGGGGGGGGGGGGGGGGGGGGGGGGGGGGGGGGAAGGGAAGGTAAGGGGACAAGAGGAAAGATGTGGGTGGAGGGAGAGGGAAACTGGTCCATTAATTGGGCAGTTATTTGCAAAAAATATTGGCAAAGTTCGTTTAGTTTTTCTCTTGAAGTTACCTTCACTTTTCATATTATATCATTATTTCAACAATTTGATAATTTTCCTTATGATCGTATGTAGCAATTGTTTTACAGTGATAACAGAGAATCTAGATCCATTTCAACATTTGTCAGTCAAAACATTACTCTGACTGGGTGTCAAAAACAGAGAAGGTGTGTGTGTGTGTGTGTGTGTGTGTGTGTGTGTGTGTGTGTGTGTGTGTGTGTGTGTGTGTGTGTGTGTGTGTGTGTGTGTGTGTGTGTGTGTGTCTGTGCATGTGTATAAATGTCATGTGCACCATGAACATGAAGTTATGAGCAAACCATATCTGTATCTATTATGAGCTTATCCACTCCATGATAATAATGGCAATCTTTTGCAGTCATTTGATAATCTTCAGTTTAACATTACAAGTCTCTGCTTTTTTAAATATTGAATTTTTACCTAAACACCTATATTCGTTGTAAAATGATCTTATAAAAGGGGAAAAAAAAAAAAAACCTTACTTGTGACAATTATGTTCTCACTTCTAACCTGATTTTAGTCCGAAGCAAAATGAAACTGAATGTGGTCTTGAATATTGATGCGTTCATTCATTTGACAAAACAATGAAAATGTTTATAATTTTAGAATTAAGGTAAAGCTATGCATTAAAGTGATGTTTTCTTAGCACTTCTATGTTCTGCTGCCTTAAGTTCCTATTTCTACATCTGAATTAGTTTGTGAACTGCCTAATAGTAATACACATGTATCTATATATATCCAGTTTTATCTGAAGTTGGAAAAAAAAATCCTAAACAAAGACAAATGAACGACGAGATCAATCAAGTGCCAAAACATTCATCAGTTTATTTGACTGATTTATGGAAAAAAAAAAAAAAACATAGTATCTGCCTAAAAGATAGACGCTCTCCAGAAGATCAGACTACAGACCAACCTGATCATAGTCAATTTCTTTTTTCAATAAATCTCTAACAATAACATTAGTTTAAACAAATTCGCCCTGTTTTTTCAATGAAGTGTGGAACCTTGGGCCAAGGACAATCATAATGCTAATGACAAATCTTTAAATATTTCTTTTTTGCTTTGCAGGTGAGGCAGTCTGAAAACACACCGAAACAGCCTGACAGTTTACAGTTAAAAAATCAGCTGAGAATGGCAGAAAGAGGGGCAGCAGGTGGGAGACAGCTGGTGACTGAGAATATAGGAAAGATGGACAGGGTTAAAGATCAAAACAACCAATACACATGCATGGTCATCAGCCCTGAAAGTCAGTATTTTTCTCATTAGCTTTTGGCCAGCAATTCCAAAATTTTACAAGCTGAATATAAAAAGTAACATGCCAGAACAATATAAATGATTAGCAGGTAAACGGAGTTCATGTCACTATTTCACTCTGATAATAACATGTAATATTGTTTACGTAATCAATCTAAATTTTGTGTTGACGAATGTTTAAGGTCTGACACACAATTCTGATTAAAAAGTATCCTATTTGATTCTTTATCACATGGCCACTAACTGGACAGTTTTTCCAGTTGATTTACACATTTGCTGGCTATTCTTGTTTTTAGAAGACATATTCTGCTTCATGTGTTCAAGCTTTCAAGTTCTTCATCGCCACTCCCCCCCAGTGGTTTGATGACAGGAGGTAAAGTTGCAGAAAAACCAGCTTACAGTGAACACTTAAAACTCAGTGATCAAATCTGAAGATGGGTACAACGATATTGCAAGAGACTTCAAACACTTTAATTTTAGTTATGTACTGGACAGAAACTTTCTATTCACATTTTGTTTCACTTGCTATGATGAGGAAAATACCACAGGGTTGATTGTATAAAACATTCCTTGTCTTAAAAGACATGCCTTAATTTTCTTTTTTTTCTCCTCAATGGCATCATCTTCCTGACAATGACAGAATTCCTACTCTGATCCTGTCAAGAATTCTACAAGGATGCAGTGTGTTTCAACAGTTTCAGAGAGAGAGAGAGAGAGAGAGAGAGAGAGAGAGAGAGAGAGAGAGAGAGAGAGAGAGAGAGAGAGATCTCACAACAAAAAATATAAACCTGAGGTGAAAGGATTATATTCTTATGAGACTTAATATTTAAAAAAAAACTACTCCATAACATTGCTAGAATAATGAACATTCCATATTTGGACTCTGAGACTTTTAGAACTGGTTTACACTGTGACTGAGTCTCTGAAATATCTTTCATTCAGATCTCTTTTGACTTCTGCCAGTACTGGACTACATTTAAGACTGAATAACAACGATAACACAGACGAGTTAAAAAAAAAAGAGTCAGATCACAACATTCACAGATAATAAATGGCAGTACATGCAGCTCTACCGATCACTGAAGTCATAAAAAAGGGTACATAAAATAAAAGTGATCTATGCCAAGTTTCTCCTGATCTTGTCTTGACCTGGTCCTGCTGCTGGTTTATCAAACAGAGACGCAAACCTACAGAGACACAAGACAACCAATGAAGAGGTTTCTTGGCTTTAACTTACTCAAGTTACTGTGAAAAAGATTTGTACCTTCATTAAGTTCATGTAGTGGATTTTGGTAAATCCATAGTTATAACTATTAAGTACAAAGGAAACAAATCCAAGTGAATTGTATGCAAGTGCATGTGAATGTGAATGTGCATGTGTGTGTGTGTGTGTGTGTGTGTGTGTGTGTGTGTGTGTGTGCGCGCGCATGTGTGTGTGTGTGTGCACGCACATGTGTGTGTACACGTGTGTGTGTGTGTGTGTGTGTGTGTGTGTGTGTGTGTGTGTGTGTGTGTGTGTGTGTGTGTGTGTGTGCGTGTGATGTAATGGCTAGACTAACCAAACCAGTGCCAACGGGCTAATGACGAATCAAGGTCTCTGTTGTGTTAGAATAAATGTATAGGGGTTGGAGAAGTCTCTTCTCAAAGTTTTTTGCTTGCACTGATAGTGAGAAGAAAATGCTTGCTACTAAAATAAAAGGCAAAAAGTAACTCCATTTCTTTAAACTTATCTTGATTTGCTTTTACTTAATTAAAGAGAAGTGTGGGTCCATATGAGTGCATTTGAAAGCTGTGTGTAAGCTTGTGACTGTAATGTAACACCTTTCATTAGTTTCAGTGCAATCATACGTCAGAAAGTGTATCAACTGATACAAAATTTCTTCATGCATGCCAGCTTCCTTCAAATAACAAAGAGGAAAAGAATTACAACTGCAGTGGAGAGAGTGGAAGGGTCAATGGAAGGTGGGAGTAAAAAAACAAAGAGAACTACAGGCAGACCTTTAAAGTACCCATTTCACATGGCAAAATAAACAGATTTGCAACTTTCAAATATATTTCTAAAAAAGGTCTCATTCAGATTTTGGGTCATCCTTAGTAATAAAAATCAGTCAGTGGGAGTTTCGAGGATTTCCAGCAGCAAGAAAAGAGGAAATCAGGACAACTGACATGCCCATTTATTTCACATTTTTTTTTTCTAATTTGAGCACCGACTGGTTCATAGGGTATACAGATATAGCAGGTAAAAAAAAAAAAAGAAAACCCCTTTATTTTTTTTCCTCAAATGAAGATGGTCTGTTTTCTAATCATAAAACAAAAGACAACAATGTAGAAAAATATGTGTGCATAAAAAAAAACATATATACACGCAAACACAAAAACCCAACATGCACACATACACAAATACAGAATACGACTATTTTAATATGGAATATTACATCTGATTGATGTAATATAACAAACAGCACACATATATTCACTGACCAAGTATTAGATTAGATCTAATGTAACAGACACATAAAAATAATCCATCAAGAGTAGGCTTTCTGGGTATCTGAAGCGAGAAATAATGACTGACTGTTCCATAGTTTGTAAGTTTTACATTGTTTGACGACTAGGCATTTCAATTCCCAAATTGATATTCCTATCATTTTTTTTTCCACAGCACAAATAGAGTTAAAACTCTTTTAAAAAAAGCTCAAAAGGCAGGAGTACAGAGTGCGGTCTTGAGAAAATCTGGTAATCTTTAGAGAAACTGAAGGCATTTTAAAACAAATACAATAATCTTTTTTTTTCCCAAAGCATTTTCCTCTGTGGGGCTGGATATAAAAATAACTGTGAAACTTAAAAAAGTCCTTAAACTGTGGGTGATTTTAAGAGGATTGTAAGAAAACATCACATGCATGTTAAACGTTGAAATGGCATACATTAATAAGAAACAAACTGTGTTCAAGAAAAAAGAATTGATCAAATAAAAAAAATAGACAAGGACAGAGAGAGAGAGAGAGAGAGAGAGAGAGAGAGAGAGAGAGAGAGAGAGAGAGAGAGGAGGGTGTCATTACAAACCCCTTAAACACAAAATTAGATTTAGCTTTTGATCCTTCAGATGTTAGAATTTTGAATGTGCTCATTGAGCTGTTGCTTCTTATTTGATCCATGCTTCAAGCTCTGCATCTAAAATCAGTGACAATTTTTTATGCATGAATGTGCGTCTCTGACACATTAACTTCCCATCTGACGCACTGGAATTCAGGCCAGCGCGTCACAAAAACATATCAAAATTTACTGTGATGCACTGATTTTCTCCTGTACACAATCACATCACGCAAAAGAGCTTTCGTCCTGTCCGCCACGATCGAAGTTAAAAACGTACATTTCCTTGATGATTTAGAACGTTCTGAATCGATGAACAACTTCCGCTTGAGAACTCTCCTCCTCTGAAAACCAACAAGAGTTGTAAAAATAGACTGGGCCTATCCAGTCTATGATTGGACCACAAGATAATGTGATTCAGCAAAGTGGGAAAAAAGCATGGAAAACCATAGGAATTTCAGCTTTTCAGAACCAGAATCTGACAGTGCAGCTGTGGCTCGTGGGTGATAATCCAGCAAATGGAACGGAAGTCGAACGATCTATGCAACATGACCAGTTCGGATAATTAAAATGGCACTGTTCTGGACGTACAAATGTGTTGCTCACAAAGCAAGAATGGTCAGTCTACAATTTTGTTGTAAGTTCCACCAGGCTTCCGATGATCATTGGATGGCGATTGGAATTTGGTCATAAAATAAAATATTTCAACATTGAAGGAAATGGCTCGCGTAGTGGAAAGTCTGTGATGATAATCGAAGAGGACATCCCACAAATCAAGTTTATTGTTAAAATCCTGATAGAACAGGTGCTCACATTTACTCATGTTAGTTGATAACACTTTAAAAACATAGGATCACGAATATGAATAAATAATATTCAGCACAGACGGGAATGTTTTATTAATTTAACTTTATCATAATCACCTCTTTTCTAATATATTTCTGCCTCTTTCTCAATGCATTTATGTGTGTGAGCCAGTGAGAGCATGTTCGTGTGTGTGTGTGTGTGTGTGTGTGTGTGTGTGTGTGTGTGTGTGTGTGTGTGTGTGTATTCACATTTTCTAGCAGTGATTAATGGTGACCCCTAAATATTTGTGTGACCCTCTGAAAATTTGGAAGCGAGTTTTTTTTTATACCTAGTCTGACCCCCTAATTTTTAGGAAATAATTATCATTGCAAACTGTACACATCTTGCAGCAAACATGATTTAGCTTCTCGAGCCACTGTTAGTGATAAGTATTCTCGGCATTTTTTCATTAATTTAAGCTCCCAGCTGCATCAATCTTACTACAGAATCAATCAGTCATCTTCCATCATATCATGGCAGGCATGTTTCAGCCAGCAGATTAAGAACTGTGGGTAAAGTAGTGTAAAGCTGTAATCTTGAATGACTCTCTCATGGTGTACAAGATACGAAGTGAACTCTGCTAAGTGCCATGTGTTTCTGTTTTCGATTCCCAGTGCTGAGGGGATTGTTTGGGGTGCTTCAGTAATTTGCAGGTGGGCAAAAAAAGGACACTCACTGTGAAAAAAAAAAGAGAGTATAAAAAAAGCTGATTTGGGTGCCAAAATGGAGGAACTTTCAGCCATGCATTAAGGAAAGACATAATTAATACGAATGTATCGAGCTGAAGATGCCATTTTCTCAGGTTCCTACAATGGCTGTTTTAGGGATTTCTCACTCGGGAGCAAATGAGGTCTGACTACTTCCTTCAAATATGCGGAGTTGAACAGAAAAAATGAGGTCTCTGAT
The DNA here is from genome assembly GCA_016801955.1 of Conus betulinus. Classification (NCBI taxonomy): domain Eukaryota; kingdom Metazoa; phylum Mollusca; class Gastropoda; order Neogastropoda; family Conidae; genus Conus; species Conus betulinus. The sequence goes on along the minus strand of JADBJO010014218.1, from coordinate 2,839 downwards.
TATTTCCTTCAAATAAGCTGAGGTTCTAAGTGTGACTGCACACTTGACACCTTCTGCATGTAAAATCCCATCACTAACTTTCAGAAGAAATAGCAAGTTTGATTGTTGGTGTGAATGACTATATATATATCATTCATCTTTCATGAAAAATCAAAAGAATACTCAATAAGAAAAACTGAGTGACTGCTATTCTACTGAATGACACAGAAAACAAAAAATATGTTTAGTGCTAGTGGGCAGCTGTTTGACTGGCTCTACCGAGGTAGCATGTTCTGTAAATGATAGCATGGATTATAAAGCACTTGGACAGAGCTATCTGTAAAGTGTATCAAGACCAGACCTACATACTCTCAATGAAAAAGTCAAATAAAAAAATTCATAATACATATTGAAAATGCTGAGGCAAAAAAACCTCTCTTCTCAAAGAAAATGACTTACAAAATGAACAATAGCATATTTATTAATGTAATGGTAAAATAAGAGATAACAGACGTGAAAAAAATTGTGGCACAGTTTCTGATATTGCATGTCTCAAACACACTGAACCTAATCATAATGCTATCAACAGCCCTCTACAATATGAAATAGTAGTTTGGGGCTTATTTTAGATCTACCTCTGAAAATTTGAATTATTAACTGTAATATATCTACATCTACAAATGGACTCATAACAGATACTTTTTATATTTTTTGTTCTGTTAATGAATACTTTTTAACAAAAAGAGAACACAGAGGTTTTTGATAAGAACAGACTTTTCCCCCAAAGGTTGTTCCTTAGCATTAGCTTAACTATAAACTTTCACGCTTGATCACAGATTTAACTAATGCAAAACTAAATTCTGTTGAAAATATTGTTGTTATATTTATTCTTTTAAAGAATCAAGTTTTGTTAAGAAATATAAGCAGAATGATTATGTGAAAGATTTTATTCACAGAAATAATATCCATCATACCTTATTTTTTCACTTTTTGATTTAAGTATTTTCAACAATTCTTTTTAAAGTTTGTCACAGAACTACACTTTTTGAGTGCTGTAAAGTAAAACCAAAAAAGATTCTGAGCTGGATCTTTTTTACGGCTGAAACTGTTCTGAAAGGAGCCTGCCAGTCACTGACTCATGCACCCAACTTAATCTGAATTACATATTTAAAACAAAACTGATAAAAACCATGAAAACAAATATACACAGTAATTTGCTTTCCCTATTCATGTTTGTTACTTGCTCAAATTTAAGTGTCCTCATAATCCGGACATCAGACAACCTGTTTTTGTTCTGAGTAAGTAAATAACAAGAAAGTCCCACCCTGGTAACATTTCTTGACATCAGCACTACAGTTCTGCATCTTGCCAATATGAGTATTATATGTGGAGAATCTGAAATCTAACATTCAATACCTTTGCCACCTTTAGCAGTTTTCAGAATACTGACCAAGTACTGATAACATTTATTAATTCATACAGCCTTTTTTTTCTGGTATTTTCTAATATGTATTCCTGCACAGAAACGATTTTTCCAAAATTACTTACAAATACTCCTATAAAAGCATGCAGAGTAAGATTTCAAAACCTTTAACTTTGAAGCAACTTGTCACCCATGACACCAGCAAATGTAAATCCTAGATTTCAAGTATGTAGTTATTACTTACTAAAATAAAAAAAAAAAAAAGGAGGATTAAAAAAAAAGAAAAAAGCCTGTACATAATCATTACACCCTGTATTCAAACAAGAAAACCTCCTTTAAAGATGTAACCATCAAAATAAAAAGTTAATTCCGTAAAAATTCTTGTATCGATCAAGCTTGCTCACAAAGATGGATGCAAACACAGTGCACATGTATTATCAGTGGAGTGACAGAAAGATGGAAGTTCTATGAATGAAGGGTCAGTAATCACATACTAAAAAGAAGCTAGCAAAGGCACACATACCAACAACAGAACTAGAATTGCAAGCAGAAGTAGCGGAGACCTCACCTCTTCAGGGCATAGTTTTCACTTTGTTTCATCCCCCTTACAACCACCATACAGCCCCCAACCCATTGTGTGGTGTCCATGCTGTGACGAATGACCCCTGGCGGCCTGCCTGATCTCTGACACAGGCTCCTCCTCCCATGGTGACATGCTGATGATCCTTTATCGGCGCATGATGAACTTGGTATAGAGAGGCCCAGCTGCTGATCCCAAAGTATTGCTCAGCAGCAGGCCTCTTGGCAGATTCTTCTCTGGACCAAGCAGACATCAGCTACGTACAGGCTGTAGTCTGCAAAATGCACTTCTGCAGGAGGCGTTGGTGATGACTGCGGGCGTTTCATAAATTGGAGAGGTAGGTGAAGGTGTTGGCAGTGGCAGGAAGCAGCAACCCCTGGCTGTTCAGGTACAGCCAGAAAATAGCTTCCACTGCCAACACACTACCCCTTGATGGCTGTGCAGAGGCAAGGAGGAGATATCACGTGCTGATGATGACTGCAGATGAAGATAACCGGACGAACTCATGTGCTGACATAAGAATCAGCAACCGACCCAATCCTGCAGTGCTGAGGGCCAGTTGCTGATCCATTCCTGTGCAGCAAGGACGACACTCAAGAAATGGACGAAGGCCGACAGGAGTGCCCCCATAGCCAGATGAAGGCATGATGACTGGCCAGGGCAGCACTTCCCATCAGCAAGAAGATCACACACACCCTGGGACAGCATCACGCATCATGCCCTTGGTGATAAGAATTTGCGATGATGAACACACTGCAATGAAGTACGTACCCCTGAAGACTGGACCTGGACGTAGATTGTGGCCTTGATGAAGAGATGTCCTTTATGCAGACATCACAACCATTGCTGAAGACTGA
>JADBJO010014217.1:40000-48587 GCA_016801955.1 Conus betulinus | reverse complement strand
GGAAACCCGGGAGAGCCCACTTACTCACCTTTATCCCACTTACATCACCTTTATCTTTCAATCTGTTTTGTAAAACTTGTTTACTCCATGTCCAAGACATTTACACTTCTGCTGAGCTGCTGTTTGGCTAAAATTCAATACGCATACATATGTTGTGCTGAAAATGTTTGTTTCACACAGATTGAATTTTTTTTTTTCACCTTGTTTTTGTTCGCCTGGGGGGTAGTTTGTTTACATAAGCAAACAAACTAAGCACATTGAATTAACTGGTTTTTTTTTCACGTTGTTTTTTGTTTCGCCTTTCGTTAGTTTTTTTAAGTAAGCAAAACAAAGACTACAGACATCAGGTCTTTCTTATGGTGCAAAGGAAGAGGGTAAAGGGGAACTCACACACATTTTACACACACTCACAAATCTACACACACACCTTTTTGTACAGCCCTTTTACCACTTCCATCTCCTTCTTGGCTGCAGAATTGTTTGGGCTCTAGACGCAGGAGTTGCAGTAGGTCTTGTAGGCTGTCCTTGTAATGTTTTTGAGCCTGAAACATCAGTACATCATGTTAACAACGCAACTCATGTGTCATCACTGGCACAAAACTTACGTTCAGCCCAACAGCCTCAAAACATACATAGAGCATGAAGAAATTTTTTCAGTCCTATGTGTTTCCATCATCTGAATAAGTGTCTTTTGTGCAGGTGTGTGTGTGTGTGTGTGTGTGTGTGTGTGTGTGTGTGTGTGTGTGTGTGTGTGTACACGTATGCATGTCTATGCAGCTGTACACTTTACCTTTCTGGCCAGAGCGCGTCGATACCATGCTTTACAATTGCTAGGTTCCAGAGCAAGTGCTGTTGTACAGTCGTCCTCTGCTTCTTGTGCCTGAAAAGAATGAATGCGCTTGATAAAAGTGTCCCATTGTGTGAACAAGCGAGCAATGTTCCAATGATAAAAGATACTAAGAAAAGGAATTTTCATACTAGTTTTTAACAAACTGAAGTGTCTTGTGTCTTATAAAATCAGACAAACCAGTGAGAGAAGACAGAAAGAGGAGGAGGAGGCATACGGAGAAAAAGGAGCATGGCAGGGAACAGACTGTTCGTATCACTAAAAACACAATTCGCTATCTCTAACTTTTTTCCCCCCTTTTCTTCCATGTCTCTTCTCTTTTGACAAATCAGCTGCGCATGATGCAATCCTTTCCAACCTGTCTATCATCTAACTTTAAACTACAAAGGGTGAAAAAAAAAACAAACAAAAACCCCTGATTCATGTAAAAAGAATAAACTGTCTTTACGTTCTCCCTCTCTATGACACTCAAGACTGCATTCACAGGATCTCTGAATGGTTCAGATTTTATACCAACATGCAAGCCTTGAAAAACTGATAATGTGAATATGAAAACTTTATTACCTGCAAAATAAAGAATCAATCTTTAGGCTCACCATACATATATTACATAACACACCTACCTCTACACAGTCAAAGATCCCAGCTAATAAGCTGTTTTCAAGTTTCAGCCTTTCCACAGATCACAGAACAAATCATACACATTTTGAAGCTACATTCTCATTAATGAATGTGACCACATCTTTTGCGTTCAGCTGTCAAACCATGAGTATCTGCATTACCCACAGTTTTTGCACTGCTTCAGCTCTTCCCATCAAACTCCAAAAACGTTCACATTTGCTCCATGCTGCAATGCGAAGCGCCTCCATCAATATCACTGAGACGAATCTAGTCACACACTGGGTGAGAATCTTCCAGGTTTGATAACTGGCCAAATAAACGTTGGTTATATCTCCAACAAATTATGCTCCTCTTCAAATCCTATGGCCCATACATCCAAGCATTCCTGGCTCCAATTCTCTTTCATTGTGTGCTCTGGATCCTCTTCCTGGATGGAGTATCTGCTGATCAAAGTTTCAGCTCACAGCTCCGTTGACTGGAACAGCAATGAAGAGGGGAGTGCTGCATTAACTAGAGAAGTGCTGCACAGGTGTGTAACCACGTCTCTGCTGATGAACATTCAGTGTTTCACTGGTTGTTTGACTCTGATGTGTCAAGAGTTTGAGCATTGCGCATGTTTAACTCAATCGAGTCTTGTCGGAAGTGGGTTTCCGACACTGTTCACATCCCTTGAAGGCGTGTCGGATGCATACTTCTGACAGAGTCTGAACGATGTTTAAATCATACCGCCTTTTATTAAAGGGCAATAAATCTCATGTTACAGACAGCTTAGTGCCCCTTTTTTTGCAGTTGCTTCCCTTAGACCATTCTTCATGTGTTCTGTAGTAGTTGTATACAGATTTGAATTGTCCTACTCTCAGTTCCCGTGATCACATGATTTTGGACACGATCACACAATTTTGAGTGGATCAAGCATTTTGTGGTCAAATTCTTGCGTTTTATGCAGTTGTCATAAATATATTATTCTTTGTGGTCATACCAAGTGCTCAGAAGTGTAACTGAACTTGTGTGGGAGGATAGTGGGCATGAAGAAGTGGATTACAGTGTGCACAAAAAGTTTTTGTTTTTTTCTGCAAATGTGTATAATTTTGGATTACTTACATCATGTGAACTGTGTGGATTCCTCACTGAAGGTAAGCATTGTTGATAAACATATTGCTTCTTCTATTCAACGGTGTATGTTTCATGCTCCTAGGTGAAGGGTTGATGTTTTATGATTTTTTGAAAAATTGCCAAAAATTTTGTGATCTGAGGGACAAAGTGGTCCATTTTGGCTGTGACTTGATGGAGTTAAAAGGCTGCTATACGGAAATAGGAAAAGACATTTCAGAGTGAGAACTCTCTAAAACTGTACCTGTAGAAGGGACATCAAGATCTGTTGACCTGTTTAATTAAAACAAATAAGCAAACAAAACAAAAAACCCTACAAAAAAAAAAAAATTTACTCAAATCTTAAAAAATCTAAGTAATGCACCTGCCAAACATGGACAAAAGAATCGAAGACAAAACACGTGTTTGTCTTGTTATCCATTTGTTGATGTTTGGCAGATGTTTTACTTTAGACTTTTTAAGATTTGTTTAGATCTCTGCCTCCAGTCATCTCACTTTGAGACTATTGTGTTGAAAATAGTACGGCTTCAACTAGTTAAAAGTAAGTGGTAAATTCAAGCCAGCTCACTTGGTTCAGCTTGAGGTAGCATAGGGCACGGTTGGTGAACACTGCTGCTCGGTCAGGGAATAAGTTCACACACACTGACAGTAACACTTCACTGCTGCCTCATATTCTCCCTGCAGAAACCAGCAGAACACAGTTCATTTCCTATGAGTCATTTTGACTGGTACAGTGGTACATCAAAATGTGTTCAACACCAACTGGTATATGTCTATGAAATTTAGGATGTAGTATGCTTTAATGACAAAACAGTGTTTCATAGGGAGTACACGTGTGTATTGTTTGGCGTACACATGTGCATGTATGCCTGTGCATATGTGTGTGTGCATGCATGCCTATGTGCATGCATGTGTGTGTTTTTGCATGCATGCATTATGCGTCCATGGATGCATGTGCACTTGATGATGTGTGTGTGTGTGTGTGTGTGTGTGTGTGTGTGTGTGTGTGCGTGTTGTGCGCATGCATGAGTGCATAAATCATACTACTCTACACTGGAAACAGTTGTGATAATGATGTACATGGGAAGGAAAAAAAAAATCACTAAATCATAAGTAGTTACAAATCACTGACCGATATAATTGGTTTTCCAGATCTTAGTTGGGTTGTGTATTTTCTTTTTTTTTTTTTTTTTTTTTTTTTTTTTTGGCTTGCATATGTATCTTCCATGGTCACACCTGGTTTTGTCTTGGTGCACCACCCATATATAAGCCCTGCGCTCATGACAATCACTGGTCAGTCACAAATTCAAAGTAAGCAAGCATCCACCTACAGTGGGCACCTGCATTCCCATCCAACAACAGCCCACATGAACAAAACTAATTCAGTCTTGCACTGGCACCATTGAACACCACCATGGACCGACGCCTGAGCTAGGCTTGGACTTGACATACTTTAAATGGTTTAGCTTCAAAACTACTTAAGTAACAGTTCACAAAACTGACAGAGCTAAAAATGACAAATTTCTCTATGACATGTCAAACTTCTGAAGTCTCAGGGCCAAAACTGGGGCCACTGTTTACATTCAAACACAGAGTTACATACAGGGAACAAAAGTATGTCTGCGTTTGTCAAAGCACTGGAAGCTCATGAAAACATGAAATTATATGGAATTTTGATGTGTTGCCAAACAATTAATCTTGTTATAACCTTGTGGAGTTTTTCACATCCTGGTAAAACAGGTTTCCAGATATTAGAATTGAAATGAGGTATCCAATCTGTTCATACAACAGTAAATGCTGGCGTCGGTTTATGCATCTAAAGTCTGGGAGTACATCATATCACAGGATATTGTAATACTTGATACACTACCACTTGGTATGAAGGACTACAGATTTTGAGAAGATGGAGATGATGCTACAGATTTCCACTCTAGTGTAACAGTACATGACTGGGCTGTTCTCTACACTTCCTTTAACAATGTATCTGACATCAAACAAAACTGACAGACACCGAAAGAACAGGTCAAGAAATCTCAGCCACACTCTCAGAGACACACTACTAAGAGGATGGAACTTGGCTGTGTGCGTCTACTCTTTCCATTTGATCCCACAGCGCACTCAAGGAGTTGGATGAAGCTACAAAATATCACATTTCAATGCTTCCAATGGCATACAAGCCCTAAATCTCCAAGCCTGCAAGCGGATGAGACGCTAACCACTGCAGCACAGTGGCTGGTTTGTTCCCCTGATCTTCCTACCTTTTGTACATGTTTGTTGCCCTCAGCTTTGGTGGCTTCAAACTGCTCCTCTGGGCTAGGCTTTGTCACAGGCATTTGGTTTGGTGCTTGTGTACCCGTGGCATCTGATAATGGCACTTCTTTGAGGGCACTGGGATTCTTTGAAGACACTTTTGTCAGCTGTGGTGTGGACACCTTCTCACCAGCGGCATTCTGAAACACACCACACAAAATGCAATTGGAAGAACCTGCTTAAACATCTTCTTGCATTTCCAACACACTTAGCTACCTTTTGAAGATTTGTGAAACACAACGCGCACTTTAAACACTGATTTCACCTCAAAGAGCCTAACATAAATTAATCACTTATTTAGAAAATGACATCTGAAGCAACAGTGCACTCACAGAATCACATCTACAGCAAAACCACACATATATATATATATGGGAGTATAGTGATACTGGCATGATATTTCTTAATAAATAACTTTTAAAAAACAATTTGAAAACATGAAGCTGCTTGCATTAGTACACACCATTACTGGACAAAGAGCTTTAAAGTGATAAGAGCTGCTATAGAAAAAAAAAATGTTCATCACATTTTGGAGGTCGAACAGTAACAAAGAACCAAAGGTTCTTGAAACAGTAGATGAACAAAGACACCCCATGGGCAGTTAAAAAGATGCAATGTACCAAAGTTCAATAACAATGACAGAAAACACACACACACACACACACACACACACACACACTTACACAAATCTGTATGACAGTACAAAAACATAATCCAAAGAGACAAAAGCTGGTTTGGTATGAAAGTTACATGAAAGCACAAGGACAGAGGATAGACAAAACAAACAGACAGGAAACACGCACATATATTATTAACAAGAACAGGGGACAGACAGACTGTACCTGACAGGTACCCACACTCTTATCACAGAAAAGAATGCATGCACCTATCACTTATCACCTCACCCCCATTCCAGGCACCTTCATGCACAGGTTCTAGGCGTTAGCACAAAGTGCAACCCACACACACATATCTGCTATAGTCACAACCACTTGCACTCCATTACCCATACCGGCCTACCTCGTCCACAATTACTGGTACATCCCATGGGCTGACCCGCACCAAGGGAGCCAACTTGTCTCGCCACCGGTGCCCGTGAGTGTTGGTAAGGTAAGTCTGGCTGCGAGAGAAGCTCCCTGCTGAGCTTGCTCTATGGAGGGGTCAATGCTGAGAACGTGTTTGTAGTCCACATAGGCCTCACGGTACCTGTCAGTGTATTTATGAGAATGCTGATTACCACACTGTCCAGTGGGAATCAATGTATCATCTTGTTTTTTCTCCTTTCTGGCATTTTCTATAGGTACTGGCATATTCTTATAAGCCATAAGATGGATGCATCTGAACGAGATGGAAATGAAAAAAAACAACAAACAAACAAAAACCTCCCCCCCCCCCCCCCTTTACCACAGACTTACACAAACCAATACTTTGTCTATTTAAAAACGGTCAATAAACAGGGTTCCTTCAGACTCCCAAGAACAAAATTCAAGGGGTTTTCAAGGGATGTTTTTTTCTATTTCAAGTCTACAATACTTGCGTAAAAGTTGAAAAAAAGAAATGGCAGTTTGATTTTTCTGTGTTAAGGTTGATGAAAAAAATTATTTAAAAACAAATATTTTTTGTACAAAGAAAACAGCAACAAAAATTTGTTTTTAAATAATTTTTTTTCATCAACCTGAACACAGAAAAATCAAACTGCCATTTCTTTTTTCAGTTTTTATCAGAGTGAGTATGCCAGTACACCACACATTAGAACATTAACAAATCCAGACTCTTTGCATTAAATGCCAAAACACTAAAATCAGCACAAATATGTCCATTTGTAAGAGAACATACATACTATGCATGGTGTGTAAGAGACTGGTTGGATGGAAAAAAGAAAAAAAATCTAGTTAAAAAAAAAAAAAATTACAAACATCGTTGCGTGCGTTACTACCAAGGGAAATAATTTGTAACTTCATCAAAATTGATGAAGTTACAAATTACCTCCCTTACTAATAGCAGACGGCAATCCAGGATCGTGACAATGTAAAAATTTGTTTTAAAAATAATTTTTCATTAGCCTCAATGTAGAAAAATCAACTGCCATTCCTTTTTGCCACACTAAAAATTTCTGGAGCTGATGGCTTGATTTTCAAAGGTTTTCAAGGAGTGTTGGTCAACAGCACCAAATTTTATTGATATTTTCAAAGGTTTTCAAGGTCTTGAAATTCGCTGTCAGAATTCAAGGAGTTTCAAGGAGCGTACGAACCCTGAATAAAACCACACCATACACCACTGAAAAACACCACTGACCTCTCAGAGTCTCGTAAGCTGCAGCTTTCCGCAGCAAAGGTTTAATGGAGTGTGGCACCAGTTCCAGAGAGGTGTTGCAGTCCTTGATGGCGGCTTGGCTGTCCCCTATTTTCAAGTAACCCGCTGCCCGGTTGCTGTAGATCAGCGACAAGTTCACCACCTGCTCAGGATCTTGGAGATAAACGGAGAATACTGTGAGGCAACACCATGTTCATGCATTCATTCACTTTTTGTGGTTATCCAAAAATAGACAAGTTCACCACCAGGTCCGGATCTTGGAGAAAAAAACGGAAATACTGTGAGGTAACACCATGTTCATGCATTCATTCACTTTTTGTGGTTTATCTTAAAATAGACAAGTTCACCACCTGGTCCGAATCTTGGAGAAAAACGGAGAATACTGTGAAGTAACACCATGTTCATGCATTCATTCACTTTTTGTGTTTATCTTAAAATAGACAAGTTCACCACCTGGTCAGGATCTTGGAGAAAAACAGAGAATACTGTGAGGTAACACCATGTTCATGCATTCATTCACTTTTTGTGGTTATCTTAAAATAGACAAGTTCACCACCTGGTCAGGATCTTGGAGAAAAACGGAGAATACTGTGAGGTAACACCATGTTCATGCATTCATTCACTTTTTGTGGTTATGCCAAATGACATTGGAAGTCATTACTTTGCTGTGTCACAGTAAGACACCTTTTGTGCTTTTCGAACAACTTGAAAATACTATTACCATCATCAGCCACTGTAGACACAATCAATCTCTTCCTTCAAAACTTCTCCTTGGGGATGCCTGGGGCTTTTTCAGTACATACAGCTTCTTCTTCCGAGTTTTTCTGTGCGAGCGATTTCCTGCTCTCTCTCTCTCTCTCTTTTACCTTGCCTTTCTCATTTTTGTCTTTCTTTACTGTTGTCTACTATTTTCATGCCATTTTTTTCTACCACTCTCCTGTCTTTGTTCTGGGAATTCATATATTTTTTTTGTTCATTACACATGACAGGTTTGTCCAGAGTGGATTCTTCTAAGATTCCATTCTGCAGTGTCTATATGCCTGCATGGCTTTGCTATGTGCTTCTCGTGGCACTGAAATGTTTTTCATCAATTCCATACAACTCATCTTCTTTTTTTTTATATCTGGGAGTGAGAAATCAAGGGGAAAACCTGGCACTCTTAACACAGCCTGATGCTGTCTGCTGTAAGGCAACTTTTTATATGATCTGATCTGATTAGTATGTGACATGTTGTACATAAAAATTTTATGCATATATGACAGACCTGAAAAGTCTCTGTGATGCTGGCTTGACTATGATAATAAACTAAAACATAACTCCTTCAAGACTTGCATTTGTCCGTATATTGCAAGCACAACCTAATTTGTAGGTAGCTTGCACTCTGTC